>SJYQ01003358.1:54140-65245 GCA_006410935.1 Redunca redunca | reverse complement strand
CATGTATAATCTGGTATGGTTCTAATTTGAGTTGTTTTCTGTGGTTCTGTTAATCCTACTTCAGCCTCAGATCATATAGTTTTCACTTCAGTCAGCTGGCCTGTATTCCTCCCTAGATTGTGTGTTTATAGCACAGAGGTTTTTCAGATATTTGATGATCCACTTGCAAAGTTATTTCTTGAAAATGTTCAAAATATCTACAGAGTTGTACTCTGCATTATTTCTATTAATTTTTTAAGATTAAGTTGAATGCCCCAAATATGATTCATTAAGCACAAACTCTGAGAAAATAAGGTCACTGTTAAAAAATATAACTTTATTCTGAACTGGCTGATATAATTGATGGAGATAAATATGTGTCATTTCTGAGAAAAAGACTAGCTTATTAGCAATATTTTGCTTATTGATACCAAGAGATTATAATGGAGGTCACATTGTTCCCTCATCTTCACCCTTTGAACAGCCTTGACCCTTAGTTATTTAATTACCGTCTTTCACAATAAATCATCAGTCCACCATGGACAGCCATTTAGAAAGCAATAATAATAATAGTTAATGTTTAAAGAGCTTTTATTATTTGCAGAACTGTAATCAGCGCTTTACATGGATTATCTCACTTCATTTTAAATCTGTAAGGAAGAATCTATTATTGCTTACCTTCTATAGATGCAGGAACTGACGCTTGGGCCAATAAAATCTCAAAGAAAATAAAAACTAGGCAAATGACACCATAACCCTAAATTACAAAATACATTTCTTTCTGATTTTGGTATATGTCTTAGCAGAGAAAGTCTATATTTTGATTGGCAAACAAAAATCTGGAAAGAAAGTGAGAATGATGCTTTGCTGGTAGAAGAAAAAGGGTATGTGGGAGAAGCAGAGAAACACATGCAGACATCCAGAGAAAAGAAAAAAGCAGGTTCTGTTCTTCCCGTAATATTGGGAGACAAGCCCCACAAACTTGATTTATTTCTTTTCTTTGTTTTCTATATAGCTGTGAGTTCCTGTGGAAGAAATCAAATCCTAAACAGCCAGAAGCAAGACAGAGCAATTACAGAAGGAAAATGGTGAACCAGGGAGAGGTTTAGGATGTACATGGCCTCTGTAAGAGGTCATCTTGAGAAAGATCCGAATGTATCCTATGCAGGAAGCAGGTGGGATTGGTAGTGGGTGGAGGCAGCACAGGCACACAGTGGAATCCTAGGAAAGTTAGATAACTGAACACCAAGAAAAATGCTGCAAGAGTCTTCTGTGCCAGGCAAGGCATGGGAAAGGATTTTGGATGAAGAGAGCGTATTTCAAAGACTGAGATAACTTGGAAAGTCTCAATATTCACACGAAGCTTAAGTGTTTAATTTGCATAAATATTAGAGCAGTATAGTTCAGTGGAACTTCACCTCTTGCTTAGGTTCAGTTGGAACAGGTTTACATGAAAAAGTAACTTTTTGTGTTAAGCTCTGATTCATTTATATCCATCTTCCGTTAACCTTCTCTTTGTCTCAGATTTCCCTCCTCTTTCCATTCACTCTTCTTTTCCTCTCTTTCCAGATATTTGACTTTGTTTATAATCTGTTATCTAACACAACTTTGTCATTCTGTATGCTCTGCTTCTTGTACTGAGTTAGTATTTTTTGCTCGTAACTTTAAAATTGATGTCTTTTCCACATTTAGCTCATTCCCTGTTTGCTTTCTTTGTTCACGCTTCACCTGCATGCTTTCATTTCCTCTTTTTGACTTGCATCTTGTCCTTCCCACTCTGCTTCCTGTCCTGCAAGACAGATCTATGTGGGCAGAATATCAAGAGGTGGTCTTACCCTCTAACCATTACCTCCTGTTGATGCTGCCTCTCAACCACAGGTCAGAGCTACTGTTGAACTAGCTGATCCTGCAGGATCTTCTCTTTGGCTTTCAGGAGCCACACATTCTTTCTCAGGTTAAGCTTAGGAACAGTAATAGCTCAAATTTTTTTCTAGCCCAGACTCTGGTGATATCTCCTATGATTTCTTTATTCCCTGCCCACACCTTGACAAGCAATTCATTTATTAGATAGAGCCTCTTCCAAGTATCCAAATTTAAGTGTGTCACCTATTTCTTGTTGAAGCTTTGTATTTTATACTATCCTGATTTAATTGGTCCTAGGCACTCATTTATCTATCTTGTATATTTTAATCTATATTCCATTAGGACAATGGTGGTGGTTTAGTAGCTAAGTTGTGTCTGATTCTTGTGACCCCCATAGACTGTAGCCTGCCAGGCTCCTCTGTCCATGGGATTCTCCAAGCAAGAGTACCGAAGTGTGTTGCCATTTCCTTCTCCAGGAGATCTTCCTGACCCAGGAATCGAATGTGGATCTGCTGCATTGCAGACATATTCTTTACCGACTGAGCTATGAGGGAAGCCCTATATTCCATTAGGAAGCTTGTAAAACAAGAAGATCCCCTGGAGAAAAAAATGGCAACCCACTCCAATATTCTTGCCTGTAGAATCCCATGGACAGAGGAGGCTGGTAGGCTACAGTCCATAGGGTTGCAAAGAGTTGGACATGGTGTGATTTTGCATGCATGCACAGAGTAAGAAAACTTTCAAGACTGAAAGTCTAAAGTTTGGTGTCAGCTTTGTCATCTACTAGCCATGTGATGGTAAGCACATCACTTATTTCCCCCTGAACCTCATGTTTTTCTTTTTCATTTGTAAAATGAGGAGGGTTATATTAGTTGATTTCTAAGATTATCTTCTGGATTTAAGATTCTTCAATTTCATGAAAAAGCAATATATAACATTTTAATCCCAGTGCTTGCTCAACATTAGTCTATGCTTTATTCTGACTTTGTATGTATTCTGACTTTTTACGAAAAAATCAGTACCTTTTATATGTAAAACCTTAAAATATAAGAAAATAAACCTGAATGACTTTAAGATACAAAAATGCTAATATACATATAAAAACACAAAATAAATGGCTATCATTATTATGTAGCTTTGAATTTGAAATGTAAACAGTAAAATTCTATTCAAAACTAGAAACAGAAGAAGAAAGTTAAGTGCCGATAGTTATTTAACGCACATTGATTATATATACTTTGAAGGTTTAGATTCAGTGAATACGATTTACTTATATTTTCAGGCATGGGATATGGAAAGAGTAGTTGCTTTCAATGTTATCTATAAGAGGTTTTGCTGTCAATTGAACTTTTCCATTTCATTTTCCTCTTATCTCTTTAGAAGTGAAGAGGTAATTTTTTGAAACATAATATTCTAAATGGGGGAAAGAGGCACTCTACATTGAAAGTTCAAATCTCGGAATATTTTGTCTGTATTTTAGCTGAAGGATATAACACTGAGTAATTTTAAGATGAGTTTGTTTGACCATTGTTGCATTGGACTTGATATTAAAATACCAACCTATAATGTGATACTAATATTTCCAAATAATTCTCTGCATTTTCCTTTAGCTAGAAGGTGTTTTCTTTCAAAGAAATCAAACAAATACACCTGTGCTATTAAAATTCTTTATTTTTGAGAGCCCCTGAAAAGAAAAAAAATTTACGTAGTGTTTAATATTTGAATTCTATACTGGAGGCAGACCCATGCCGCCATGCAATTGGCTACAGAATTCAGTTTCCGTCACGGAATTCGCCCTGTGGAGATGACTGAGCAACTCCACTCTCATGTGGCTGACAGCGAGGCGAGGGGGAATATTGCATTTGCTTTGCTTTGGCTCTGGCTTAGGAAAATTGCTCAGGCAATTGCTCTTTGTAGCATGTAATGCTGTTAGTTCCTATCCCACTGCTAACAGCCTTCTACCCCCGAGTAGACCACAGAGCAGATGGAAGAAAGGAAAACTACTACTTCTACTAACCATATTGGCCCAGGTATCACTAGAGAGCAGTAGCCTTCCAATCCTGCCTCTTCAGACTCTGTATGGATTTGAGGCGCCAGCATGGAATCATTTACTCAGTGTTGAGCCAGGTATTCCCCAGCACTGTGCCAGCATTCTTTTCCTAGTTCAAATAGATTGTAAGTTTCAGAAAGAAATAAAGTGAAAACTTCAGAACAGGTAGGACAAGGAAGGGAGAGATTCTGAACACATATTTATGTATTTCTTGAAACATTTAGTACCCTGAATGTGTGAACATGCATAGTTTACATTTTAAGGATTGATACCAAACAAGATTGTGCTCCTAGATTCAAGCCAACAAAATGAGAAACTGATGTTGAGATTTGATCAGCTGCTTGGTGGCATACATAGTGTTGATAATAGTGTCTTCCCATTTTTGGCCTCTCTGTCACTGCGTTTGGTGGCAGTCAGTGTAGCATGTCCACCCATAGTGCAGGTGGCCACGCAGGTGGCCATGCTGGCTGAGAACTTGTACTTTAGGGCTATGGCTTAGGGCTTCTTTCCTAAGCAAATCTTTATTTACTGTAAAGGTGATATCCTTTGGAAGAAATTCAGGGAAATACCATGGGATGGGTTTATTTTTATATGCGATGGATTAATTTTCACATATACATTAAAGCAGTACATTTAGTAGGACAGAACGAGAAAGCAATTCATTCCCAATACTAAATTCACTTCTTAATGGGCAAATTGCTCACAGATAAGAAATAGAAAAAACAGGAACAGTCAGTCTTCAAATGTCATGTCTACTTCTATAGCTTTCACATAGACAATAGGGTGAGAGAGATGTGAATTTTCCCTTAATGAATTGTAGACAATAAATGGATGTTTGCTTATGTTTATTGCTCACCACAAGTCTGACAATGCTCATTTAGTTTCTAATGGTTTGGTTTCTTGAACTCAGTAATGAAGTTCAACATCCTTGTCTATCAGGCCAGCTTGTTTCTTTTCCCTCAGACTTGACCTTGTGGAAATATAAATCTCTCAAGACTTTGTGAAGATAGAGAAAAAAAAGAAAGGTAAAGACTTCCCTACGAAATCAGTGGTATAATCTTAGGTGAATAGTATAATCAAATAAAATTTAAATTTGCCTTGATAATTCAGAACTTGAGCCAGTGCCTGAACATGCCCTAAAAACTGTTATTCAAATAAAGAAAAGCACCTGTTACTTTATTTTAAATGAAATAACGTGAAAGTGTTAGTCACACAGTAGTGTCCAAGCTTTGTGACCACATTGACTGTAGCCCTCTAGGCTCCTCTGTCCATAGAATTCTCCAGGCAAGAATACTGGAGTGGGTAACCATTCCCTTCTCTAGGGGATCTTCCCAACCCATAGACCTAAGCCAGGTCTCCTGCATTGCTGGCAGATTCTTTACCATCTGAGCCACAAAGCACTCTATTAAACTGTCACATACAGAGGAGACAGTTAAAATTCTCATCTTCCAAAATGTATATGTTCAAGTGTGACCATTGTAAGAGGGGCTACTGTGATCTGAGAACTGCTCCAATCCCATACCAGACACCTCTATTCTGTTTTGAAATCAGGCCAAACTATTTATCTCAAAGATCAGAGCACATAGCAAGTTAACTTGAGGGACTCCCTTTTGTTTTAATGTTTTGGTGGATTCATTATCAGAACCGGTTTTCTTTAGCAAACATATAAATTTATCATAACTTCAGACCCCTGAAAATGATTCAGAATAAATCAGCCATGACCATTACTGCCAACTGAGACCGTTGGAAAGGGGCCCTGAAATAGTGTAATTAGTTGCCATTACGTGGCTGCAAGCCTGCAATTTTCCTACTGACTCTGACCCACTGCCTTGCTTAAGTAAGTATTTGCACGCAAACTCATGATAATTGATCCCCTTCTGTGTCAAGTGTCTTCATAACTTTAAAAATTAAAGATGCAGAGTGTCTCAAGTGGTTTGGGTAGGCAATTTTATTCCAATTTTATTATCACAATGGGTCCATAATATGCATGGAGTGTCCTTTCTGATTAACCATGCCTCAGCAGTTATCCACTTTATTTCCATATTTGCCTGTCTTTCTCTCCTCTGTTCCTCCTTTGCTTCCACTCTAGGCTTCCCCTCATTTTCTGAGAAAATGGAAGAGGCTGCTTGCAGAAATTAACTAGCTATTCCAGTTAACTGTCCAGAATCAAGACTGGCTAAGGCAAAGTGGTGTTCCCTGCCAAATAGCTGCCTCTAATACACATGAAAATGATTTATTTCTATCACTTCTGAGACTAGGGTGGCGGTGGGGTGGCCTCAGTGGCCAGGTACAAATGAAAACTTTTCTCTAATTATTGGAATGTATTTTAAAATTCTCTCTGAACCAAATTTATGGAGAGTGTTTTGTATTCATCTCAGCCTATCAGTGGTGGTGCTATCAGCTAGGAATGCCTGGGGTGCTCACCTGAGCTGGCACTATTGTGGTGAGCCCCCCACAGACAGTTCTCTGTCTAAAGTCGGTGCTGTGGTTGGTCTGGGCCTTGTAATAGACACTCCTCAACAACAAACATCAAGAAACTTGGAAAGGTTTTCTTAATTCACACACGTGTCCGGGAGGGTACATGGCACAGCTGGGTCCACACAGAGAGATAGCCTGCGAATCTGGAGCTCTGCCTATTTTGGGACCACGGGTAGGGCTCCTCAGAGTTCTTCAGCTTACTCTTTGATAAATTTAAGACGTAAGAGCTGGAATTAAAGTGCTGAAAGAAAAAAACAGGGTCACTCAAATGGTCAATTTTCTGGGTCACCTGAGGGGAGCTTCCTGGGTGGGGCAGCCTGACTACTTATCTCCTTGTGTAGCTGGCAGTAGGTTTATTTAAGATGGATGTCTTTGAAGTAGATGCCCTGGCCATCAAAAGCTTACTGTCAGACACTTACATCACAATCAAAAAACTTAATTTTCAGACATGTACAGTACAGTGAAGCAAATAGAAAAAAAAAAAAATTAGCCCTTTTAACAGACTGTGAAGTGACAAAAATTATTTTAAAACAAATTGTAGCACACATGATCAATATTATACACAAGTTGAATACAAATAAGGAGTAGTTGATTAGAGGATCATTTTGTTTTATTTTTTCTTTTAGGTTCTTTTTTCATATTTCTATTTTTGTTTCNCCTAGTAAAGACTGCTATCATGTCTTTAACTGTATATAAGGATGCATATTATTCATTTTATTGGTCACTAATAAAATGAAACAGTAAAAACTCAAATCATCCTTTACCACAGGAACAGTTTTAAAATCAGTGATAATATCTAACTTCCCTAACAAATGCATCAGGGTAAAGTATTTTTAGCTGCCCTCAGGTCATTATCTGAACTTGAATTGGGACCATTCTGTGTCAGAAGAGGCATTTTTATTGAAGAGTAGTTGAGAAACCCTATCTGGACTAAGTTAATAAATCAAACTCCAAAGTCTTCAATAGAAAAAAATCCAAATTTCATCACAAAATGACTAAAAACATTTGGGCATTCCTTTTATATCACAGGCAAATATGGCTCACTGATATAAAAAAGAAGGCTTTGTGAATAAAATCTTGAAAGCTTCACTGGGGCAATAGCTTTAATCAAATTCCAAAGTTTAGAATATCCTGAAGATGACTTACACAGCATATTAAGAATTAGAGACATTATTTTGCCAACAAAGGTCTGTCTTGTCAAGGCTATGGTTTGCCAGTAGTCATGTGTGGATATGAGAGCTTGACCATAAAGAAAGCTGAGCACCAAAGAATTGATGCTTTTGAACTCCGGTGTTGGAGAAGACTCTTGAGAGTCCCTTGGACTGCAAGGAGATCCAACCAGTCAATCCTAAAGGAAATCAATCCTGAATACTCATTGGAAGGACTGAAGCTGAAACTCCAATGCTTTGGCTACCTGATGTGAAGAACTGACTCATTGGAAAAGACCCTGATGCTGGGCAAGATTGAAAGCAGGAGGAAAAGGGGATGACAGAGGATGAGATGGTTGGATGATATCACTGACTCAATGGACATGAGTTTGAGCAGGCTCCAGGAGTTGGTGATGGACAGGGAAGCCTGCCGTGCTGCAGTCCATGTGGTAGCAAAGAGTCAAACACAGCTGAGTGACTGAACTGAACTGAACTGAGCTGAAGATGACCCACTCCCTTGTATTTCCAAAATTGGGAGTATGTTCTTTTACGTAAAAATTTATTCATATAACTGTGAGTGGAAAGGGTCTGTCCCTAGTTAGCACATGAGAAATCAATGGCAGCATGTGAAAATCATATCCATACTTGAGATCATTGGGAGCCTGACATTTACAAAAATCTCTACCTGCAAAATCTCATGCTTTCCTTGCGTGATTTGTTGCAGTGTGGACCGCCAGTCCACTCAGGAAGCTTTCTTACCACTTAAGTCCTTAAAAGGAACTTCCCTTTTGTGACTATCAGATAGACAACTGTTTAGCAAATTTTCAAAATGCTTTGTTCATGAGATTACAGACATGGGTAGTACCTCTGAAACTTGTTCAAATCAAATATAAATTGTTTAACACAAGCTTAGTTATTATATTTTATTTCTAGTCTCCAATCCCTGTTATTGTAGGATGTTAAACCTAAATATGAATTTAATTATTGAAAACTGCTGCCATTTCATTTCTTCCTGGCTCTAATGATGAGAAGTCAAGTTCACAATAAGTATTCAGGACAGTGGTGGCTTATTGTATGAATTTTGGTGATAAACACTTGACTTCAGTGTCTATGATTACTCATCTGTAAAATACTTTTGTTATGCTCACAGAAATGGCAATAGAATAAAATGCCTCTGTTGTTTTTAAAAATAAAGCTATTTTGCATTCCAACTTCTGATTCGGCAATACATGTTTAATGTTTAAAATTGCAGATATTTGTGGTATAGTATTACAAAATAAGTTTTATTGCCTTAAATTTGCCATAAATTTTATTATACAGACAATTGAATGTATTTATTATTACTAACTTTTAAATAAATAATAAGATAACTTTTTATCATAATTAGAATAAGAGTTTTCTTTTATTAAGACTAATGAGGAGAGCATCAAAGGCTGAGGTAAGATTAAAAATGCATTTTGAAGGTATAGATTTTTGTGGGGCTCAGAACAAATCTGTTTTCTCCTAGTTTTGAAGCAAACGTAAGCCATGTTGCTTTTTTTGATTTCAGATATCCTATAAGGTCTACATACAAGTGACATGAAATTTACGACACAATTTAGTTTCTAAAATGGTACACTTTGTATCTGTGATAAATATCATCTATCATCATTATTTATGCCTTGTCTCCTCTAAATGATTAAGTCCTAATAAGACTAGACTATGAGTTTCTATAACTACATACTNACTATGTGAATCTTTTTTTTTAAATTATAGATTTATTAAATCTCAATACATAGAAATATTGCTGATAAATATTTAGTGTCTGAAATGAGAAGTTTTGTAAATGTAACATACACTCCAGATTTCAAAGATTCAGTATTATTGGAAGGAAGTTTCAGGCCTACTTGGCTTTTGTTTAGTGACTTATGAATTAGAAATTATCCAGTCAAGAAAATAGGTGCTTCAGAGAGTTGTACAAAGTAAGAAAGTTTTGTAGACTGAAATGAAGAGGAACCAGAAACTTACACTAGGGGTATGATGATTGGTTAAGGCAAAATTACTTTATTTGTGTGGCCCAAAAGGAAGTCTTGAAGCTGGTCCTATGTAACTTGAAGCTGGTCAAGCAGTGGTTGGTTGACCTAGACCTTCCATTTCTGGGAGAGCTGAGCACAGAAACAGTTAAGTTTTGGTTTGCGGATGTGGGGCTAAGCATGAAGACTCTATTTAGATCCTAGTCTGAACACTTTAACAGTATGAAGAAAGAATGTATAATATTTCATCAAGTGAAAGTGAAGTAGCTCAGTCGTGTCTGACTCTTTGCGACTCCATGGACTGTAGCCTACCAGGCTCCTCCACCCATGGAGGAGCAAGAATTCTTTCCAGGCAAGAATACTGGAGTGGGTTGCCATTTCCTTCTCCAGGAGATCTTCCCAACCCAGAGATTGAACCCGGATCTCCCACATTGTAGGCAGACGCTTTACCATCTGAGCCACCAGGGAATCTTATTAATCTTATTAATATTTCATTAATAATTTATCAAATAATGGGTAAATGTTGTAATGACAATATTTGGAAAGGTTAGGTTAAGTAAAATATAATGTTATTAAAATCACTTCCACGGTTGTTTAATTTTTTAAAT
Source organism: Redunca redunca (assembly GCA_006410935.1). Lineage (NCBI taxonomy): Eukaryota > Metazoa > Chordata > Mammalia > Artiodactyla > Bovidae > Redunca > Redunca redunca. Next base: position 55,107 of record SJYQ01003358.1, on the reverse strand, counting down.
ATGGTGACTAGAGGGTTTGAACTTATGTACTTGGTTTGCATATATTTCTGTTAGATAGCACTGCTAGGAGAATACCCCAAGAGAAAAGCTAATATCAAATGCCCCATATATAAAAATAAATTTCAAATGAACTAAAAAGTGGTATGAAGAAATAAGTAATAAACAACTAGATGATAAATATTCATCTTATTTTTGATGGGTGATACAGTTTTATTGGCTTCCCAGGTGGTACAGTGGTAAAGAATCCACCTGCCAATGCAGAAGATGCAAGAGAAACGGATTTGATCCCTGGGTTGGGGAGGTCCCCTGGAGAAGAAAATGGCAACCCACTCCAGTATTCTTGCCTGAAAAATTCTTTGGATAGAGGAGCCTGGTGGGCTACAGCCCAGGGTGTCACAAAGAGTCAGACATGACTGAGTGACTGAGTACACAGTGGTTTTATCACTATTAAGGAAAAAGAAGTAATTATACATAATATATTGATTGCTTTGAACATATGAAATTAATGATTTGTCTGTTTCTGTGTGTGGCATTTTAAGAATAGATCATGAATAAATTAAAAACTAGCAGTTTACTATGTTAGGGAAAGGTCTTCTGCTCATTTAGCAGAAGTGAATAACACTGGATCATCCTTTTGAACCCTTCTTCTAGAGAAGGAATGACCCACTTCATTCTAATTGCATCAAAGATCATCTCTCCTCTTATCAATTGTTCTTTTTCTTTGCTTGGAATAACACATTGTCTTTTTTCATTTCTGTTTTGTGAAAAGTTACTTAGAAAATATTTAAGTATGCTTGAACAACTTGCATATACAAATCTACTTTTTCACTTGTAAATTTATGTAATCTGTATGAATATGAGTGAGGAGAGGGTTACATGGTTTGTCAAGTGTTCAGCTACTGATGGATGAAATTTGTACATTTCAATGGGCAGAAGTAGATATCCTTGTTTTGGCTTTTGGGCCAAG
>SJYQ01003358.1:36675-52940 GCA_006410935.1 Redunca redunca | reverse complement strand
TAACAAATGGTTAACAAAACCAATATGGAAGAAAATTTTAAGATCAATAAGAAAAATAAAATCAGTCAAATAACATGATAGGTTATCAACAGAGAAATAAAGACAAATGGCCAACAGACTTACCGAAATATTTATCATGAATAATCAAAGGGAGGAACTTAGATACAATACTGAGTTGGAAAAACTCAAGTTTTCTACCTGCTTTTTTCTCTTACTCTCACACGGAACACTTCACTTTGGTTATTAAATGTGTGGAGACTTCTTCCCACATCCAAGCAGTTCTCTGCAACACTAGCTGGCTGGCCTATAAATTAACTCAGTTCTGACACTGAAGATAGTGTCAGAAACCACAGGTGAAGGCTCTGTCCCACAAGACTGCTCCCATCTGATTTCAGGTGCTAATCACAAAGTGCTAATCCGGGAACTAGTAGGTTACTGGATTTGCTAGAGTGGTTCACAGAACTCAGAGAAAACACTAATGTTTACCAGTTTATTAAAAAGTATGATAAAGGATACAGATGAACGAGAGGAAGAGATCCATAGAGTGAGGGTTGAGAGAATTGGAGTGCGGGAGCTTCTGTCCTTGTGGAGTTGGGGTACATCACCCTGTTAGCACGTGGATGTGTTCCCAACATGGAAATTCTCTGAATCCTCTACTCTTCAGATTTTCCTGAGGTTTCATCATGTAGGCATGATCAGTTATGAACTCCATTTCTAACCACTCTTTCCTGTCTGAAGGATGAAGGGTAGGGCTGAAAATTCCAAGCTTCTATCATTGTTTGATCTTGCTGGTCACCAGCCCCCATCCAGGAGCCATACAGTGGTCCACCCAGAGTCAGAGTCACCTCAGTCTGATGCTCCTAGTGTTCTCATCATTTAGGAAATTACAAAGGTTTTAGGAGCTCTGTGTCAGGGACCAGGGGCAGAGACCTGTGCATGTATGTTCTATTATCTCCCAAATACCAAGGTAGTAATTTTGCCTCTCCTTTAGTAAAAGATTTTAAAATTTTATAGAATACGACAGTCAAAGGAAAAAGATCCTCTCAAACTGTTGGCCAAACTGTAACATCTTGCGGAAACTATTTGTAAATTTGTGTTGAGTAACATATCCTAAGAGAATTAGAAAGATCAGTAAAAATATACTTATGAAGATTTTTTTAAAGGAGATTTTTAAAAGGCAGAGTATTACAGATTTTGTTTCCTCATATTTGGAATAGAAAACATTTAAAATGCCTGCCTCTGCTAGAGTTGCAAGATTCACCTGCTTTCGAGAGTCACATTAATATAGAGAGCCTGCTTTACAAGACTTAAAGGCTGACCCTGGAGGCATATTTCCTTTGTCCCTACAACATGAAGTGAACCACTTTAGGAGGTGTGACCGGCTGAGAGTGTAACATTTTCCCTTCAGACTATAAGTTCCACTGAAGTGTCTTCCCATGTATGATAGAATTCAGAAACATGGAAACCAAGGTGAACCTCATTGCCCTCTAGGAGGCTTGGATGAAATAGGGTGATAGAGGCTTCAGCGAGCCACAGAGGAATGGAAACCAGAGGGATAACGACAATGGCATTTGTGTTTGCACCTTGTTTGTAACTTTTGCATCTTCCTAGTGAACCAAATTGTTCCCTAAAGACACGCAGGCCTGAATTCAGCACATAGCTGAGATAAGAAGACCCTGGTAGCATTTTCAAACTTCGGATAACCAGATCAAGATAGCATTAAAATTAAGAGACAGAGAAATCAGTAATAAATTATTATAGCTTTGAGTTTGGGTGGAAATTATTATACTTCTGCAGCATCTTTGCTCCTGAGACACTTGCTATTCCATATCACTGAATCATAGACATTTATCACCCTTAATACATTTACTCCTTGTCAGCAGCTTCTGGACATGGGGAAAACGATGCTCAGTTTAAGACAACATAACTGTAAATCCTAATCCATTAATTTACATTTTATCATGATCAGTTCTTGCAATTCAAATTGCTTGATTAAAAAGCTGTTGTCTTATCATTCAAAATAAAAGTAGCTTTTCTTGTTTGCTTTATAAATAGTATTTCTCCTTTTTAATTGCCTGTGCTAACAATTTCAAGTGTATGGGCACATATGGAATAATACAGCATGAAAATAATTTAGATCACTATGAGTGTCATTCTGAATTCTCCCCAGTTTAATGCATTATTAAACATAACATAAATTATTCAGTGTCCTTTATAGCAAACATATATTTTTCCTTGCAAAAAGGATAAAAACTAAGTGGCATTACTTAGGATTATTAGGCATTGATAATATATCTTTTTTTTCAAATAAAAAAAGGCTTGCCTTTAATTTATATACTTCACTGATTGAAGCACAGGGGAAAATGAGATGACAGAAAAATAGGGAGGCAATTTAGTTTATTTACACAATAAATAGCCACATTTGTTGGTATTTAATGTTTGGTTTTTCAACTGCCTCTGTGGCCTGAGATAAAGATTTGAGCATGTACTTTCTTTTTAGTTATCTGGTCCCAACAGAAGGTTGCCTGGGAGCTGGAAGGGTAGGCATTTAAAAACCCAAATATTTAATTATGTCTCTGGCCTGGTTAAGAAGGCAGAGAATGTCCTTTAGAGAAACAATAGTGCTTCAGCTTGGGCTGGTGCTTGGTTGTGTCTGAGAATGAATGTTTGATACTCCTTTTGAAAGGGAGAGGACCATATGGCCCTTGCTCCCTCATGTCTTCAGCCTTCCCTTTGTCTGAGAATAAGTTTAATCACAGAAGTGAGAATATGCAGAAACAAAGGAAAACAGAGGAGACCAAATAATAATAATTTACCCATTAAGATTCCCTGGTGGGTCAGTGGTAAAGAATCTGCCTACAATGCAGGAGTCTCAGGGTTTAATCCCTGGGTGGGGAACATCCTCTGGAAAAGGGAATGGCTATCCACTCCAGTATACTTGCCTAGAGAATCTCATGTACAGAAGAGCTGCAGGCTACAGTCCATGGGGTCACAAAGAGTCAGGTACAACTCAGTAACACTTCCACTTTCATTTTACACCCATTAAGCAAAGTCAGGGATACTTAGTTCCTTCTCAAGGGCTGTAGATAATTTTCTGAGCCATATCCTGTGAGCTCTGTCTGCCCACTCTTCCAGTTGCCAGCATGTGAAATAAAGTAAACTTTCCTTTTCACCAACCTGGCCTGTTTATTGACTTTTGTCTGGCAAGCAGCTGGACCCCCCACCTATTGGTAACAAATCCATGGGATGAGGGAAGGCTGAGAGCATATTAGCTCTATTCTACTTCCTATTTGTAGGTCTATATTTTCAGAGATGGTGAATTCTCAAATTGGACAATCAACTACAAGTAATAGGTATGCGAAATAAGGCACCCAGTTTTTGTCAGATATCATTATTCATCCTATTCATATTGATCTTAAATTTGCCTCCATGTCACTGCCAGCCACCCTTATGGCAGAAAGTGAAGATGAACTAAAAAGCCTCTTCTTGAAAGTGAAAGAGGAGAGGGAAAAAGTTGGCTTAAATCTCAACATTCAGAAAACTAAGATCATGGCATCTGGTTCCATCACTTCATGGCAGATAGATGGGGAAACAGTAGAAACAATGGCAGAATTTATTTTGGGGGGGCTCCAAAATCAAGGCAGATGGTAATTGCAGCCATGAAATTAAAAGATGCTTACTCCTTGGAAGGGAAGTTATGACCAACCTAGACAGCACATTAAAAAGCAGAGACATTACTTTTTCAGCAAAGGTCCATCTAGTCAAGTTTATGGTTTTTCCAGTGGTCATGTATGGATGTGAGAGTTGGACTATCAAGAAAGCTGAGTGGCTGAAAAATTGATGATTTAAAAAAAATAAATTTATTTATTTTAATTGGAGGCTAATTACTTTACAATGTTGTAGTGGTTTTGCCATACATTGACATGAATCTGCCACGGGTGTACAGGTGTTCCCTATCCTGAAGCCCCCTCCCACCTCCCTCCCCTTCCCATCCCTCTGGGTAATCCCAGCGCACCAGCCCTGAGCATCCTGTCTCATGCATCAAACCTGGACTGGCGATTCATTTCACATACGATAATATACATGTTTCAATGCCATTCTCCCAAATCATCCCACCCTCATCCTCTCCCACAGAGTCCAAAAGACTGTTCTATACATCTGTGTCTCTTTTGCTGTCTCACATATAAGGTTATTGTTACCATATTTCTAAATTCCATATATATGCATTAGTATACTGTATTGGTATTTTTCCTTCTGGTTTACTTCACTCTATATAATGGGCTCCAGTTTCATCCACCTCATTAGAACTGATTTCGTTGTATTCTTTTTAATGGCTGAGTAATACTCCATTGTGTATATGTACCACAGCTTTCTTATCCATTCATCTGCTGATGGACATCTAGGTTGCTTCCATGTCCTGGCTATTGTAAACAGTGCTGTGATGAACATTGGGGTACATGTGTCTCTTTTATCTCTGTGTGTATGCCCAACAGTGGGATTGCTGGGTCATAAGGCAGTTCTATTTCCAGTTTTTTAAGGAATCTCCACTGTTCTCCATAGTGGCTATACTAGTTTGCATTTCCACCAACAGTGTAGGAGGGTTACCATTTCTCCACACCCTCTCCAGCATTTATTGTTTGTAGACTTTTGGATAGCAGCCATTCTGACTGGCATGAAATGGTACCTCATTGGGGTTTTGATTTGCATTTCTCTGATAATGAGTGATGTTGAGCATCTATTTGTGTGTTTGTTAGCCATCTGTATGTCTTCTTTGGAGAAATGTCTGTTTAGTTCCTTGGACCATTTTTTGATTGGGTCATTTATTTTTCTGGAATGAGCTGCAGGAGTTGCTTGTATATTTTTGAGATTAATTCTTGTCAGTTGCTTGTTTTGCTATCATTTTCTCCCATTCTGAAGGCTGTCTTTTCACGTTGCTTATAGTTTACTTTGTTGTGCAAAACCTTTTAAGTTTAATTAGGTCCCATTTGTTTATTTATGCTTTTGTTTCCAATATTCTGGGAGGTGGGTCATAGAGGATCCTGCTGTAATTTATGTCAAAGAGTGTTTTGCCTATATTTTCCTCTAGGAGTTTTTTAGTTTCTGTTCTTACATTTAGATCTTTAATCCATTTTGAGTTTATTTTTGTGTATGGTGTTAGAAAGTGTTCTAGTTTCATTCTTTTACAAGTGGTTCACCAGTTTTCCCAGCACCACTTGTTAAAGAGATTGGTCTTTTCTCCATTGTATATTCTTGCCTCCTTTGTCGAAGATAAGGTGCCCAAAGGTGCGTGGATTTATCTCTGGATTTTCTTTTTTTATAAATATAAATTTATTTATTGGGCTTTCTATTTTGCCCTATTGATCTATATTTCTGTCTTTGTGCCAGTACCATACGGTCTTGATCACTGTGGCTTTGTAGTAGAGCCTGAAGTCAGGCAGGTTGATTCCTCCGGTTCCATTCTTCTTTCTCAAAATTGCTTTGGCTATTCGAGGTTTTTTACATTTCCACACAAGTTGTGAAATTATTGTTCTAGTTCTGTGAAAAATACTGTTGGTAGCTTGATAGAGATTGCATTGAATCTATGGTAGCTTGATAGGGATTGCATTGAATCTATAGATTGCTTTGGGTAGTATACTCATTTTCACTATATTGATTCTTCCAATCCATGAACATGGTATATTTCTCCATCTATTTGTGTCCTCTTTGATTTTTTTCACTAGTGTTTTATAGTTTTCTATATATAGGTCTTTTGTTTCTTCAGGTAGATATATTCCTAAGTATTTTATTCTTTTCATTGCAATGGTGAATGGAATTGTTTCCTTAATTTCTCTTTCTGTTTTCTCATTGTTAGTGTATAGGAATGCAAGGGATTTCTGCATGTTAATTTTATATCTTGCAACTTTACTATATTCATTGATTAGCTCTAGTAATTTTCTGGTGGAGTATTTAGGGTTTTCTATGTAGAGGATCATGTCATCTGCAAACAGTGAGAGTTTTACTTCTTCTTTTCTAATCTGGATTCCTTTTATTTGTTTTTCTGCTCTGATTGCTGTGGCCAAAACTTCCAGAACTATGTTGAATAGTAGTGGTGAGAGTGGGAACCCTTTTCTTGTTTCTGACTTTAGGGGAAATTCTTTCAATTTTTCACCATTGAGGATAATGTTTGCTGTGGGTTTGTCATATATAGCTTTTATTATGTTGAGGTATGTTCCTTCTATTCCTGCTTTATGGAGGATTTTTATCATAAATGGATGTTGAATTTTGTCAAAGGCTTTCTCTGCATCTATTAAGATAATCATATGGTTTTTATCTTTCAATTTGTTAATGTCATGTGTTACACTGATTGACTTGGTCATGATGTATGATCTTTTTAATATGTTGCTGGATTCTGTTTGCTAGAATTTTGTTAAGGATTTTTGCATCTTTGTTCATCAGTGATATTGGCCTGTAGTTTTCTTTTTTTGTAGCATCTTTGTCTGGTTTTGGTATTAGGGTGATGGTGGCCTCATAGAATGAGTTTGGAAGTTTACCTTCCTCTGCAATATTCTGGAAGAGTTTGAGTAGGATAGGTGTTAGCTCTTCTCTAAATTTTTGATAGAATTCAGCTTGAAGCTGTCTGGTCCTGGGCTTTTGTTTGCTGGGAGATTTCTGATTACAGTTTCAATTTCTGTGTTTGTGATGGGTCTGTTAAGATTTTCTATTTCTTACTGGTTCAGTTTTGGAAAGTTGTACTTTTCTAAGAATTTGTCCATTTCTTCCAAGTTGTCCATTTTATTGGCATATAGTTACTGATAGTAGTCTCTTACGATCCTTTGTATTTCTGTGTTGCCTGTTTTGATCTCTCCATTTTCATTTCTAATTTTATTGATTTGATTTTTCTCCCTTTGTTTCTTGATGAGTCTGGCTAGTGGTTTGTCAATTTTATTTATTTTCTCAAAGAACCAGCTTTTGTCTTTGTTGATTTTTGCTATGGTCTCTTTTGTTTCTTTTACATTTATTTCTGCCTTAATTTTTAAGATTTCTTTCCTTCTACTTACTCTGGGGTTCTTCATTTCTTCCTTTTCTAGTTGCTTTAGGTGTAGAGTTAGGTTATTTATTTGACTTTTTTTGTTTGTTTGTTTCTTGAGGTAAGCCTGTATTGCTATGAACCTTCCCCTTAGCACTGCTTTTACAGTTTCCCATAGATTTGGGGTTGTTGTGTTTTCATTTTCATTCATTTCTATGCATATTTTGATTTCTTTTTTGATTTCTTCTGTGATTTGTTGGTTATTCAGCAGCGTGTTTTTCAGCCTCCATATGCTGGAAATTTTAAATTTTTTCTCCTGTAATTGAGATCTAATCTTACTGCATTGTGGTCAAAAAAGATGCTTGGAATGATTTCAATTTTTTTGAATTTACTGAGGCTAGATTTATGGCCCAGGATGTGACCTATCCTGGAGAAGGTTTTGTGTGCACTTGAGAAAAAGGTGAAATTCATTGTTTTGGGGCGAAATGTCTTATAGATATCAGTTAGGTCTAACTGGTCTATTGTATCATTTAAAGTTTGTGTTTCCTTGTTAATTTTCTGTTTAGTTCACCTATCCATAGATGTGAGTGGGGTATTAAAGTCTCCAACTATAATTGTGTTATTGTTAATTTCCCCTTTCATACTTGTTAGCATTTGTCTTACATATTTGGCTGCTCCTATGTTGGGTGCAAAGACATTTATACTTGTTATATCTTCTTCTTGGGTTAATCCTTTAATCATTATGTAGTGTCCTTCTTTGTCTCTTTTCACAGCCTTTGTTTTAAAGTCTATTTTATCTGATATGAGTATTGCTATTCCTGCTTTCTTTTGGTCTCTATTTGCATAGAATATATTTTCCCACCCCTTTACTTTCAGTCTGTATGTGTCCCATGTTTCAAGGTGGGTCTTTTGTAGACAACATATATAGGGGTCTTGTTTTTGTATCCATTCAGCCAGTCTTTGTCTTCTGGTTGGGGCATTCAACCCATTTACATTTAAGGTAATTATTGATAAGTATGATCCCGTTGCCATTTACTTTGTTGTTTTGGGTTTGAGTTTATACACCCTTTCTGTGTTTCCTGTCTAGAAAAGATCCGTTAGCATTTGTTGGAGAGCTGGTTTGGTGGTGCTGATTTCTCTCAGCTTTTGCTTGTCTGTAAACCTTTTGATTTCTCCTTCATATTTGCATGAGATCCTTGCTGGGTACAGTAATCTGGGATGAAGGTTTTTTCTTCCATCACTTTAAGTATGTCCTGCCATTTCCTCCCAGCCTGAAGAGTTTCTATTGAAAGATCAGCTGTTATCCTTATGGGAATCCCCTTGTGTGTTATTTGTTGTTTTTCCCTTGATGCTTTTAATATTTGTTCTTTGTGTTTGATCTTTGTTAATTTGATTAATATGTGTCTTGGCGTGTTTCACCTTGGGTTTATCTTGTTTGGGACTCTATGGGTTTCTTGTACTTGAGTGACAATTTCCTCCCCATTTTAGGGAAGTTTTCAACTATTATCTCCTCAAGTATTTTCTTGTGGTCTTTCTTTTTGTCTTCTTCTTCTGGGACTCCTATGATTCGAATGTTGGGCGTTTAACATTTTCCCATAGGTCTCTGAGGTTGTCCTCATTTATTTTAATTCTTTTTTCTTTTTTCCTCTCTGATTCATTTATTTCTACCATTCTATCTTCTATTTCACTAATCCTATCTTCTGCCTCCATTATTCTACTGTTGGTTCCCTCCAGAGTGTTTTTGATCTTATTTATTGCATTATTCATTATATATTGACTCTTTTTTATTTGTTCTAGGTCTTTGTTAAACCTTTGTTGCATCTTCTCAATCCTTGTCTCCATGCTATTTATCTGTAACTCCATTTTGTTTTCAAGATTTTGGATAATTTTCACTATCACTATTCGGAATTCTTTATCAGGTAGATTCCCTATCTCTTCCTCCTTTGTTTGGTTTGGTGGGCATTCATCCGTTTCCTTTACTTGCTGAGTATTTCTCTGCCTTTTCATCTTGTTTATATTGCTGTGTTTGGGGTGGCCTTTCTGTATTCTGGCAGTTTGTGGTTCCTTTTTATTGTGGAGGTTCCTCGCTGTGGGTGGGGTTGGACGGGTGTCTTGTCAAGGTTTCCTGGTTAGGGAGCTTGTGTCATTGTTCTGGTGGGTGGAGCCCAATTTCTTCTTTCTGGAGTGCAATGAAGTGTCCAATAGTGAGTTTTGAGATGTCAGTGGGTTTGATGTGACTTTGGACAGCCTGTATATTGAAGCTTGGGGCTATGCTCCTGTGTTGCTGGAGAATTTGAGTGATATGTCTTGCTCTGGAACTTCTTAGCCCTTGGGTGGTGCTTGGTTTCAGTGTAGTTATGGAGGCTTTTGGTGAGCTCCTATCAATTAATGTTCCCTGGTGTCAGGAGTTCTCTGGTGTCCTCAGGATTTGGACTTAAGCCTCCTGCCTCTAGTTTTCAGTTTTATTCTTACAGTAGCCTCAAGACTTTTCCACCTATACAGCACCAATGATAAAACATCTAGGTTAATAATGAAAAGTTTCTTCACAGTGAGGGACACCTGGAGAGGTACACAGAGTTACATGGAGAAGAGAAGAGGGAGGGAGGAGATGGAGGTGGAGGAGAAGAGGGGGAATCAAAGTGGGAGAGAGAGCAAGGTATTCAGTAATCACTTCACTACGTGCTCTCCACAGTCTGGATCCCTCAGAGATGTTCACAGAGTTACACCAAGAAGAGAAGAAGGAGGAAGGAGACAGAGGTGGCCAGGAGGATAAAAGGGGGAATCAAAAGGAGAGAGACAGATCCAGCCAGTAATCAGTTCCCTAAGTGTTCTCCACAGTCTGGAACACACAAAGAGATTTACAGAGTTGGGTAGAGAAGAGAAGGGGGAGGGAGGAGATAGAGGCGACCTGGTGGAGAAAAAGGAGAGTCAAAAGGGGGAGAGAGCAATCAAGCCAGTAATCTCACTCCCAAGTTAAAATGGGTACTGAAGATTGGGTTCTTAAAGGTACAAATTTGATAACAAATGCCAAAAAAACAAAGATTAAAAATCTAGAGTAGAAGTTAGATTTTCAAAAATACAATATTAAAAAAGCAAAGTCACAAAATTATTAAATATATATATATATGAAGTTTGCTTTAAATATAGGGTCTTTCTTCTTTGCAAGGTAATAGTAGGTTATAAAAATGAAAAAGGAGTAATAGAAGACTTAAAAATAAAAAAATTTAAATTAAAAAAATGATAATTGGAAAAATATATCTAGGAGTTTCTCTGGAGCTGTTGTGGACATTGTGGGGTCAGTTCATTTTCAGATAGCTCCTTAATCCAGCTTATACTTCTCAAGATCTATAGGCCCCTTCCTATGTAGTTGATGCTAGCTACAGGGTTTTGATCTATGCACCTGTCACTTCCAAAGCGGTTCCCTCTGTTTATTTTAGCTTCTATTTGCTGGTCTATTCAGCGTCTAATTTCCGCCCTGACACAAGGGGGTGGTGGTGGTCACTTTTTTTAGGCCACTTGTTCAGTCGTGCTGTGGGGAGGGAGGAACACCGCAAACAAATATCACTGGTGTGTGTGGGGAGTGCTTGCAGTGTCTTGGCCACACTGGGTTTGCCCCCGCTCATAGCGTGTGTGCTTTCCCATTCCATACTGCTCAGGCTCTAGGTTGCTCTGCCAGGAACTGTCTGAGGCAGGCCCTCGGTTGCATGCATTTCCCAGGTCTAAGCCACTCAGGTTCAGGTTCTTGGGTACTCCACAAAGGTACAGACGTGGTTGGGCCTGCATTCTGTGCCCTTCCCAGGTCCGAGCAGCTCAGGTGACCAAGTGCTTGGTGAGAGCAATCATCCCCTCATTGGAGGGTGCATCTTATTGCCTCCCCTGTCCCAGCTGCTCAGTTTTCTGGGTGTACAATGGGTGCGCCTTCTCTTCTGGGGAGTTGATCTCTGGCTGTGACTCTTCCAGCAGATGTCGACCATCCAGAATCCCAGGAAGTCTTGGTTAGCAATGAAGCCTGCTTTCAGCTTGGTAAAGGATGCCTCTCTGGGGCTGCAATTGCCCCTTTCCAGCTCTGGCTGCCTTCACCTGCTTGTCTCTGGTGGGGGATGGGCTGCTCTGCAGCCTGCTAGCTCTGCTGAGTCCTTTGTACTGTGAGTAGGCCCGGAAGTGTCTTGGATTAGGGCTTTTTGAGGGATAGTTATCCCACAGTCTGGGTTGCTATCTCAACTTAGTTCCTTCAGATTGCCCTTGAGGCATTCAATCTGGTCCTTACCCTGAGCAATACAGCTCATGCCTCCCTGTCCAGTCCCCACTTGCTAGTGGCAGATGTGAGTGTCTGGGCTGCTTCTCTGCTGGGAGTTTCCATTAAGCATGTAATCTGTGGGTTTTATTTATTTATTTATTTTTCCTCCCAGTTATGTAGCCTCTGAGATTCCAAGGCTCACCACAGACCTGCCAGAGAGAGCATTTCCTGGTGTTTGGCAACTTCCCTCTTTTTTAAGACTCCCTTCCTGGAATGGATCTCTGTCCCTATCCGTTTTGTCTCTCTTTTTATCTTTTGTATTTTGTCTATCTCCTTTCAAAGACAGCCTGTCTGGGTGCCTGATGTTGTCTACTAGTATTCAGAAGTTGTTTTGTGGAATTTGCTCAGCCTTCAAATGTTCTTTCAATGAATTTGTGGGGGAGCAAGTGGTTTCCCCGTCCTCTGTCATCTTAGGACAGCCCCGAATTGATGCTTTTGAACTGTAGTTTTGGATAAGACTCTTGAGAGTCCCTTGGACTGCAAGGAGATCCAGCTAGTCCATCCTAAAGGAGATCAGTCCTGGGTGTTCATTGGAAGGACTGATGTTGAAGCTGAAACTCCAATACTTTGGCCACCTGATGCAAAGAGCTGACTCATTTGAAAAGACCACGATACTGGGAAAGATTGGGGGCAGGAGGAGAAGGGGATGACAGAGGATGAGCTGGCTGGATGGCATCACCAACTCAATGAACATGGGTTTGGGTGGACTCGGGGAGTTGGTGATGGGCAGGGAGGCCTGGCGTGTTGCAGTTCATGGGGTCACAAAGAGCTGGATATGACTGAGCGACTGAACTGAACTGAAATGCCAGCCACTGGTTCTGATTCTTCCTGAAGCAACATAAAACAACCCTTTTTCTTTTCTATACCATTGCTGTTTGTTGTTCAGTCTCTCGGTCATGTTCGACTCTCCAAGCCCATGAATGGCAGCACGCCAGGCCTCCCTGTCCACACCAACTCACGGAATTCACTCAAACTCACGTCCATTGAGTTGGTGATGCCATCCAGCCATCTCATTCTCTGTCGTCCCCTTCTCCTCCTGCCCCCAATCTCTCCCAGCATCACGGTCTTTTCCAGTGAGTCAACTCTTCACATCAGGTGGCCAAAGTACTGGAGTTTCAGCCTCAGCCTCAGTCCCTCCAGTGAATATTCAGGATTGATTTCCTTTAGGATTGACTAGTTGGATCTCCTTGCAGTCCAAGGGACTCTCAAGAATCTTCTCCAACACCACATTTCTATTTGACATTTTCTATGATCCATGAAAGTTTATGACAGGCTATGCAATATTTTGATGTGTTTTTTTCTGAAATCATTGTGTGTTTACACATTTACATTATAGTGTTAGTATTAGGCACACAGTCATCTCTGATGTTTTGCAACCCCATGGACTATAGCCTGCCGGTCTCCTCTGGCCATGGGATTTCCCAGTCAAGAATAATGAAGTGGGTTGCCATTCACTTCTTCAGGGGATCTTCCCAACCCAGGGATTGAACTCCAGTCTCTTCACTGCCTGCAGATTCTTTACTGTCTGAGCCACGAAGGAAGCCCCTATATTATAGTAGAGGATGTAAAATTATTTCTTAAAGATCAAACATAATTATTCTTGAGATCTAAAATCAAACGTGGAAAATATTTTCAAATTAGCAATATTTCAGTTCAGTTCAGTTCAGTTCAGTCGCTCAGTTGTGTCCAGCTCTTTGTGACCCCATGAATCACAGCACGCCAGGCCTCCTTGTCCATCACCAACTCCCAGAGTTCACTCAGACTCACATCCAGTGAGTCAGTGATGCCATCCAGCCATCTCATCCTCTGTCGTCCCATTCTCCTCCTGCCCCCAATCCCTCCCAGCATCAGAGTCTTTTCCAATGAGTCAACTCTTCGCATGAGGTGGCCAAAGTACTGGAGTTTCAGCTTTAGCATCATTCCTTCCAAAGAAATCCCAGGGTTGATCTCCTTTAGAATGGACTGGTTGGATCTCCTTGCAGTCCAAGGGACTCTCAAGAGTCTTCTCCAACACCACGGTTCAAAAGCATCACAGCCTCTTTGTGTCATTGTAAAATATTTGGGAATTAGTGAATAGTGATTATATATTAAGGAAATATGAGAAGCTGAGACTGTAATAGATTCTGTAGTTGTGGTTATAAAGAAATATCTTGACCTAACTGAATATAAAGTATATCTTTAGGGTATTAGAATTCTTATGAAATCAGAATTTATCAGTAATTCCTTTGGAATGTGTGAGAGAGAGGGAACATGTCACTAGGGTGATGAGAGATGTTTTGATGAAAGCCAGTGGAATATTTCCTAAAGAATTTCATTTTAAAAGAAAAGAAAAAGACCGTAATGCAGTTAACATATTGCATGCCTGTTGGCATTTTAATCTTAAAGCACTCTCCACACAAGAGTAATTTTAATAATTAGGACTGTCATTATGCTACTGCTGTCAACTTCCAAATGTCTATAGGGAACCCAAGGTCAGTGCATGTGTGTATGTGTGTGTGTGTGTATGTATATGTGTATGTGCGTGTGTGTATGTGTGTATGTCCACTTGGGTACCTTTATCCTCTGCTCTTCAGCAGCATTTAGTCTGGCATAAAATCAGACTTCACTAGTTATGATTAGCCTTAATCCATGAGGGCAGGTGATGGGAAAAGGAAGTAAAATTCTAAGATTAATATTATTTGAAATTACTCATTTAGTTCATTTTTCTTGTTTCTTTATGCTTAAATTTTTTTTTCTCTTGAATATGGAGCAAACAATGGCAAAGATAATTTTATAAATCACTATAATAAAATAAATACCAACAAAAAATCTTTTGCTTTAAGTGTCAGTTCAGACCATTTAAAGTATCTGTCCAAAACCTTTTTGGCACCAGAGACTGGTTTTGTGGAAGAAGTTTTTCTATGGATGTGGGTGAGGAGTGGGGGATGGTTTAGGGATAATTCAAGCCCGTTGCATTTATTGTGTACATTGTTTCTGTTAAAACATCAGCTTCACATCAGATCATCAGGTACTAGAACCCAGAGGCTGGGGAGCCCTGCTTATGGTCTTGTTTAAGATTCCTTTTCAGTTCAGTTCACTCAGTCATGTCTGACTCTTTGTGACCCCATGAATCACAGTACACCAGGCCTCACTGTCCATCACCAACTCCCGGAGTTCACTCAAACTCACATCCATCAAGTTGGTCATGCCATCCAGCCATCTCATCCTCTGTCGTCCCATTCTCCTCCTGCCCCCAATCCCTCCCAGCATCAGAGTCTTTTCCAATGAGTCAACTCTTCGCATGAGGTGACCAAAGTACTGGAGTTCCAGCTTTAGCATCATTCCTTCTAAAGAACACCCAGGGCTGATCTCCTTTAGAATGGACTGGTTGGATGTCCTTGAAGTCCATGGGACTCTCAAGAGTCTTCTCCAACATCACAATTCAAAAGCATCAATTCTTCAGCACTCAGCTTTCTCCACAGTCCATCTCTCACATCCATACATGACCACTGGAAAAATCATAGCCTTGACCTAGATGGACCTTTGTTGGCAAAATAATGTCTCTGCTTTGTAATATCCTACCTAGGTTGGTCATAAATTTCCTTCCAAGGAGTAAACGTCTTTTAATTTCATGGCTGCAGTCACCATCTGCAGTGATTTTGGAGCCCCCAAAAATAAAGTCTGACACTGTTTCCACTGATTCCCCATCTACTTCCCATGAAGTGATGGGACAAGATGTCATGAGAGGTTGAAAGGACGTTCTAAGGTCCAGAAGGCTCTACAGTGGTTATGAGGGATCAAAGCAGAGGGGAAAACCAAGACCCTCTCACTCCCAACCCCACTGCAGTAGAATCACCTAGAAGATATTTTAAAAATACTGATCATGCCCAGAGAGGTTCTGATATTATTAATCTTGAGATGGAGTGTGGGCACTGGTATTTTTTAATATCTATTTAGGTGATGGCACCCCATTTCAGTACTCTTGCCTGGGAAATCCCATGGACAGAGGAGCCTGGTAGGATACAGTCCATGGGGCAGTGAAGAGTTAGACATGACTGAGTGACTTCACTTTCACTTTTCACTTTCATGCATTGGAGAAGAAAATGGCAACCCACTCTAGTGTTCTTGCCTGGAGAATCCCAGGGACAGGGGAGCCTAGTGGGCTGCCATCTATATGGTCACACAGAGTTGGACACGACTGAAGCAACTTAGCAGCAGCAGCAGCAGCAGCGGCAATGCTAACCTTGTAGTCAGGGATGCGAACAACTAGTCTACTTTAGAACATCATAGATGTAAAACTGTTACTTGGCTTATTCCAAGTTCAAATTAGGCACTTTAATCATGGAGATTCATCTCCCTGTCTCTAACTAAATGTGATACTTTATTCAGTAACAAAAATGTGGTTGTTGGTTAATAAATGGTTTGCTTAATACTATAGCCATTTATCTTATGCCTGGCTACCACTTATCAGTAAGACAAAGTGTCTGGTCTGTATTGTCGAAACTGCTACTCTACCCTTCTCACACCCAAGGCAGGCATTCTTAATAGTCTTCTATTGCCAATTAGCCTAAAAAAAGAATTGTGATCTTTCTAAATAAAGCATTCAAAGTAGCCATGTCTAAAGGGTTAGAGTTGCCATGTGATATGTAATTTTTATAATCTGCCCAAAAGTGAAAGCTCTAGGCATTTCCTCAGACATTTGAAATGAAATTTCACTGATTACAGCATATATAATAATAAGCTAGGCTTTTTCATTATTTTTTATAAAATGAATAAGAATAAACATTCATAAAATTCTACAGTAAAAAAGTTCAAGTGAAAATAGATATTTTTTTCATGTGAGTGACATCAGATAATTTAAAGTGAGAGTGAAATACAGAATTCTGGAAAAGCAGGAACAGTATTTAGTTATATTCAGTTCAGACTAAGGACTATATTCTTGAGAATGTATGTTATGTAAATCATGATACACAATAGATATGA
>SJYQ01003358.1:18128-36557 GCA_006410935.1 Redunca redunca | reverse complement strand
AATCTGAAGTGATCTTTTATTGATTTATATAGTATCCAACTTATGTAATAGGAGTTGGGCACAAAAGTTATATGCAAAACATCTGACATAAAGATTAAGATACTTAAAATTATTATTAAAACTCCTGCATTTAAATACTGGGAAATATATTTAAAGACAACACATGCAGAATAAATTTGTGAAGCATACATTTAGAACTTATTTATCATGCTCTTTTTTCTTCCTCTTGTCTCAGAAGAAAGGTGTCTTAGCTTTTATTTTTTTTCACTTTCTTCTCTTTCACTTTCACTTAGTGTACATCAAATTCACTTTGTTTGCACTCTGTTCTTTATATCTCCAAAATTTATATCTTTAATCAATGAGAAAAAGCTCTTCTTATAGTTATACCCAAGGTCATTGTGTCCATATCCTGGTTCCTTCTTCCAATATTAACGATACCTGTGAATATAGTGAAAGTGAGTGTTAGCGCTCAGTTGTGTCTGACTCTTTGCAACCCCAAGGACTTGTAGCCCACCAGGCTCCCCTGTCTCTGGAATTCTCCAGGCAAGAATAATGGAGAGTGTAGCCACTCCTTTCTCCAGGGGATCTTCCAGATCCAGGAGCTGAACCCAGGTCTCCCACAGGCAGTTTCTTTGTGCATGTAGGGAACCTCTCTATTATCAAAAATCATGGCAATTTCACAAGGCAGCACTGGCTCCCAATACAGCAATAGTTTTCTTGCTACAGTCAGTTTCTGGCTAGTTTGTCTGACTTTATTTCATATTTTCAGTACTTTAACATTATTTTTATTTTACAGAAAGATAGCACTTCCTTCCTTCTATCAAGAAATTGAACTCCACCAACATATCAGGACTCCCTAAAACCATCTGGATTTGTCCTTAGTGTGTTGTAAAGCTTATAAGGACATAAGAACAACTTGTAACATAAATCATCCTAGAAACAATTTCATTCAAAGGGTCTGTATATTTTTCTTGGAAAAAATGTAAATATTATTTCAACAATATTTAAAACATAAATTTAATAGTGTAGCAGTGCTAAAAATCCATCTGCTATTTAATTTATCATTTAGCAAAATGTTATCTGATGGCATATGTATCTCTGTATTAGGTTTTAGAGTTTTTCTATTTCTTTCTATACTTGAGCTTTGTATGTATGTTTCTTTTCTCTGCATGGCTCTCTATGGGTTAACTTTTGAAATATTTATAAGGATCTCTATTCCATCTATTTGTATCTATATCTTTGACCTGCTGGGTCCTGCAGTGGACGGAGCTCTCATTTCTCTCTAACTTTCTATGTATTCATCTGTTGGGCATTGCTTCATTACCCTTTTTTCATGTCATTACCATTTTTCTTTATTCCTGTGTATCTTTTTTTGTCTAACTGAAAAATGTTTTGATTTCTATTCTTAAATCAGAGCAAGGATATTTTGGTTAATTATCTTTCTCTTAGAAACAAACAAAGTAACAAACATCCAACTAATTCTTTACTCCTCTCCTGAAAGACAATGTAAATTTAATGACTCTTCTTTTGCAGCTTTGTATTTGTTGTTTTAGTTGCTAGGGTGTGTCTGACTCTTTTGTGACCCTTACGGACTGTAGCCCACCAGGCTTCTCTGTCCATGGGATTTCCCAGGCAAGAATACTAGAGGGGGTTGCCATTTCCTTCCCCAGGGATCTTACTGACTCAAGGATTGAACCCACTTCTCCTGCACTGGCAGGAGAATTCTTTACGGAATCTCTTTGAAGCATCAGTTTAGTTCAGTTCAGTTGCTCAGTCATGTCCGACTCTTTGCGACCCCATGAACCACAGCACGCCAGGCCTCCTTGTCCATCACCAACTCCTGGAGTACACCCAAACCCATGTCCATTGAGTCGGTGATGCCATCCAACCATCTCATCCTCTGTCATCCCCTTCTCCTTTTGCCTTCAATCTTTCCCAGCATCAGGGTCTTTTCCAATGAGTCAGCTCTTTGCATCGGGTGGCCAAAGTATTGGAGTTTCAGCTTCAACAACCATTAGTAGGATTTTTTTTTTCACAGAGAGAGAAAATAAAGATTTTCTCACATCCATGACCTAGAAATGGTCTTATGAAAACATAGCAAGCCAAAACAAAAACACAAATATAGCCTTGGAATTAAACATTTAAAATATTAGCTTAACTGATGTGTTAGAAAAAAACAAAGTAAATATATTTCCAGAAAAAACAGTTGTTAATCTATATAGGTGAATTTCAGATTGTTTTCATTTACATATCTAAGAAGCAACAAATATTTGTCCAATTGTTCCTCTCTTATTTTCTTCTTCTGTTACTGAAGGAACAGAGGCAAGAAAGTTATCCTACAGGCTAACAGCCCCTGGGGCGTCTTTTGGGTCACAGATCTGAAAAGTTAACATTTCTAACCTATGTTCCTTTCAAAATACAGGTTGCAACAAAGTTTATTAAGCATATTTTTCACAAATAACATTTTTAAGACTTGTATCCATTTGAAAGTAAATTTAAAACAAATAATAAACCAGTAGGAAAAAAATACAACTAAAGTTTCATTTATCTTTGAACCTGTAGTACAGAAATGAAAATGTTTGGATTTAGTTTTAAATGGAAGTGGATGATTAGTTTAGGCAGTAAACACCTTGAGAGCAGGGGATTGTGTCTGACTGCTGCTGCTGTGTCCGACTCTGTGTGACCCCATAGACAGAAGCCCACCAGGCTCCCCCATCCCTGGGATTCTCCAGGCAAGAACACTGGAGTGGGTTGCCATTTCCTTCTCCAATGCAGGAAAGTGAGAAGTGAAAGTGAAGTCGCTCAGTCATGTCCGACTCTTAGTGACCTAATGGACTGTAGCCTACCAGGCTCCTCGGTCCTTGGGATTTTCCAGGCAAGAGTACTGGAGTGGGGTGCCATTGCCTTCTCTGTGTGTCTGCCTGGTTACTGCTTATTTTTTGATATGTAACATTTATTATCTTCAACTTAGTTGAGTAGGTGCTCAATAATTATTTGTTGAACAAATGCAAATATTTGAAAAACAGTTTTCTTGTTAATCTTCAAGATATCACCCTTAGAAGAATCTTGAAATGGAGTAACAGGTCTAATACTGTGGTCCATAATAATTGTGGGCAGTATTTAGTTTTCTATTTGGGGACTTTATATATTTTACTACAAAAATTAGAATGAATAAGAAGAGGCACATGTAACTATCCATAGCATCACCTTTTCTCACAGAATAGTCTCATCATTAATTTGAAAAATTCTGAAATATGTTTCTTTTCATTCTCCTAATAGGAAAACAAAGTGCTTTAATAAAGTATAAGATATCCTGGTGAGCAGTCATTCTTTGGCTCACCTACTTAGATTTCTTCTATGAAAAGAAACTATTGTTTTTTTAAAACATTTACCTTTTCATATAATATTTTCATCTTATGATCATATTTTCTTTCTTGATTTCTTTTGTGCTAGAAATAAGAATGAGATTTCACACTAATAATTATTTTGCTTTTCTGAAGAAAATGAATATTAAACAAGAGAATATGTATTTTGAGATAGTCCGCTTAACTCCTCATCCTTCCAGCTTGTTAAGAACTTTGATGCATATCTGTGATATTCTCTAGTGTTTGATACATGCAGGTATACAACTCAATCCACTTTTTAGAGTTTTCTTGTTGTG
Source organism: Redunca redunca (assembly GCA_006410935.1). Lineage (NCBI taxonomy): Eukaryota > Metazoa > Chordata > Mammalia > Artiodactyla > Bovidae > Redunca > Redunca redunca. Next base: position 32,896 of record SJYQ01003358.1, on the reverse strand, counting down.
TGGTATGGCCTAGAGTTTTGAATCCCAGCCCCAAATTGAGCAATCCTTAGAAAACAGTTGTTATAGTGATTGATAGATGAACACCTTTATTCATGTATCTTTTTCATTCTTTGTCCCTATGTAGTGAAGTCGCTCAGTCGTGTCCCACTCTGCAACCCCATGGACCATAGCTTACCAGGCTCCTTGGTCATGGGATTTTCCAGGCAAGAGTACTGGAGTGGGTTGCCATTTCCTTCTCCAGGGGATCTTCCCAATCCAGGGATTGAACCCGGGTGTCCTGCTTTGCAGGCAGATGTTTTACCGTCTGGCCCACCAGGGAAGTAACTATTATAATATTCACAGAAAATAGGAACACAATTTATGTTTATCCAGAAGAATGTAGAAAGGGTTTCTCTATGTTAAGGAGCAGGAGGAACAGAGATTGATGAGTTAGGTACCCTTTTGTCTACTCCCTGTTGCTTTGGCCTCTTTTTTGCAAGTTGTAATCATAAGCACAAGACATTAGAGCTTCCCTTTGCCTCAGTGCACAGATTTGAGGAGCTGTGTAGCAGATGAAGGGACTACATTTGGCAGCACGGAGTAGATGAAATGAACCCCAGCAGCAGAACAGATTCTTTCAGCACAGGAGAATCCCATTTTATAGATAAGAATCTGAGGCACCTATGATACAAAAAAATCTGACAAGGTCTCCATGTACTTTTGTACCTTACACTCTTTGTTTTCTCTCCCCTAAATATAGTATGTTTTTCATGTCACTCTTTGAAAGAAGAAAATGTGTAAATTGTTTTTCCCTTAACATCTAGAAGGATCATGTCACAATTAACCCCCCATTGGGATATTTCTTTCAAGTGATTTTTAAACTTACCAGCATTTTGGTGAAACTGCAATTGAAATTATTTTTAAATTTTTACTCTATTTTTTCCCCCTCCTTAGTCCTGCCCCTCACTCTTTCTCCTGGAAAACTTTCAACTGCTCTTACTATTATCTGACTGGTCAGGGTGCTATACTTGTGGATTTTAATGGAACACTAGGGCTAGAAATCCTGTCTAGCCTTGGGAAATCGTAGTGTGTAAGGGATACATGAGCTGGTATAGTAAAGTTGTATTATTATTCTCAAGTACTTATGTTGTTTTAGTTTTGTATTCTTGAAGCTAGGGCTAAAATAATTTTACCTGTCCATCTGACCCCTTATACTCTGGACATGTCAAATGAGAAAAATTTTCCTTAGAATAATGCATCTTTGAGATGATGATGCAGTATATTACCTGTAGCTGCTAGAAGAGGAGCCAAGACTTCACCAGGCAGTGAGAAAGGCCCTCTCAGCAGAACTGAGAATAAAACACATGGGGGAGAAAACTCTTAACAAATTTTGACTTCAATGTTTCAATAGGAGATAAGGAAGAGGTAATAGGAATTGCACTGGACTTGTAGATCAATTGAAGGGAATAGCCATCTTGAAAATGAATATGGAGCCTTTCAATCCATGATCATGAAATATGTCTCTATTCATTTTGATCTTTAACTTTCCTATTAATGTTTTGTACTTCTCAGTGTACAGTTCTTACCCATTTCCTGTCTAATTGATTTCTGTATATTTTATTCCTTTTGATGCTATTGTTGATGAAATTGTTTCTTAATTTCATTTCCTGATTATTCATCACTGGAATATAAAAATAAAATTGATTTTTTATTGATTCTCCCTTTGTCCTTTCTAAACTTGTTTATTAGCTTCAAGTAGTCTATTGTGGATTGTTTGAGATTTTCTGTATAAAGAATTATGTGTTTGGCAAATAGAGACAGTTTTCTTTCTCTTGGATTTCTGAATTCTTTGTTTATTTACAGCACTGTCTTGAGCCTCCAGACAATGTTAAAGAAGATTTATTTTTGTTGATTCTTGTTTCTCTGTCACAATAAACAATTGAATTAATTCTGGAAGGTATTTCATATTCTCAAAATTTGATGTTGGGTTTGGACTCAAAATTCAGTTGAGTAATCACACTACTTATGTTCCATATAAATTCACCATGAACTCTCATTTCTCTGTGAAACATCCCAGGAAATTTTAAAAGGTTTTTTGTCATAGTCACTTCTGATTTTTATTTCCCACCTCCTCCAAATTCTTGTTTTTTTCCTAGTATTTTGTAAATTTTACTTTGTGGTTTATTTTCTACCTATCCACTCTTCCTTTGACCTAATCACTATAAAAATGAATCTTGTTAGTCACTCAGTCATGTCCGACTCTTTGTAATCCCATGGATGGGGGCCCACCAGGCTCCTCTGTCCCTGGAATTCTGCAGGCAAGAATACTGGAGTGGGTAGCCATTCCCCTCTCCAGGGAATATTGATATTATAACTCATTGCGCCTCGCAACAACTCTGAAACAATTGCTCTTATTATCACTTGTACATATGAGGAAACCAAGGCACAGAGAACCGAGGTAACTGGCTAGGCAGCAATAATGCTGGGAGAATTTGTGTCCCCATGACTGTAGCCTCCCAAGCTCCTCTGTTATTGGGATTTTCCAGGCAAGAATACTGGAGTGGGTAAAAATGAATCTTCACGTCTATTATGTAGAACTTGTATTTCTTCTCAGGGAAAAGGATTATATACATAATTCTCCAGCAAGAAACAAGCAAAAAACTTAAAATCACATGCTAGAATCTTCATTGCTAACATCCTTTTGCTCCTTATTATAGGGGACTTCTCATTGACTTTACTAATATATGCAGCCTGGCTACTGTTATCATCTTGATGGCCCTTTTCTCCCCATTTCAGTTCTAGTATATTCATCTAACTCATCCTTTAAATGCACACTCATCCATTATACAGATAATTTCAGCCTTACCTGTCCCTTCTTCCAAACTTAGTACCAGACCTAAATTTTCCTAAGTGGACTTCACATTGTTTAATTGAGTGAATGTCTGTTTGCTGAGTTTATAATCCTTGAAAAAGACTGTGCTCTGAAATACTGGTCTCTTTGTTAAATTGTCATAGCATTAGTTGGACTACATGTTCACATGGCGGAATTCCATAGAAATAACTCTGATGAGCTTTGTGTAGTGTTGATGAACTTGAGTCAGATCAGTTGTAAAATGGAGGTGACTTCACTGTTGAGTTTAATAAGACCTTGTACTAACTTAATATTTTACTTCTCCTCAAAGTATCTGAGGGCAACTCAAAAGGAAGTTGTATTTGAGGGAGACCATTTTTAAAATTTACTGAAATTCAATATTAGTGATACATGTTTTAGAGAATAAAAATATTATGTGTCACAACATCACTAGGAGAACTTCCATTACTTCCTTAATGTCATTTTCTGAAAACATGCAAAGTTCTATCATTGGTTTGTTCATGGACAGACCACTACATATAAAATAAGTGTTGATTAAGTTTTTATATTTACATTTTAAGTCTTACCAATGAAAGAAAGTGAATTCAGGAACATATATTTATTAGAACATGGCTTCCCTGACTTAATGTATGAGAAAGTAATATTTAGTGTTTATTGGTTATGCCTTTATGAATTATTTACTTCCAACCACAACCTTTAACAAAACTTTTTGCTGCATGTGAAAATCCTGTCACATAAACTTAGGGAAGTATAGTGATATAACATTTTAAAGAGAAGATTACATAAGAAGCTGAATGTTTTCAGCTTGAGAAATGAACTCAAAGACATAAACAGTGAAGATTTGGGAAGGTCAAATACATGTTATATTTTAAATTTTCTCTTAGAGTTAATGTAAAGATAAAATCTTCTTATGAAAATTTGTATACACAGAGGCTCATCACTATTCATTTCAGAGAAGCTACTCTAATTAGTTCCAAAATGATTCTCCTAAATAGTTTTACATGTTATACAATTCATTAAGAAAATTATATACCATACAATCATAAATTCACATTTTCTGGAGATTAAAACATACATGATAGAGTTGATTTATATTTGAGAATACTTATAAATGCTGTTTAAATCAGATGTAATTAGGTGTCCATGACATTTAATATTCTCAATAATCATCTTTTTTCTCTTTTTTGCATCAAGATGGATTAAAAGAAAAGTAAGCTATGATCTTTTCTTTCTAAATGTTAGGTCTGGCAAACTGAAATAAGTAATAAAAATAGTTGTAGTTAATTAAAATGTTATACTTTGGTTCTTTAAATTTTCTTAGATATTTATGTTGCCCATATTATATCCAATTATATAAGTTGACATTAATTTTATTCAGTGAACTATTTTTCTGATCATTCTATAATAATATGCAAACTTGACAGTAGAAAATATCTTCTCTCCACAATATTGTACCTATGTTAAATGGCCTAGGTGACCAAACATGACTAAACTTGTTTGTGTGTGTGTGTGTGTTAGTTGCTCAGTCATATACAACCCTTTGTGACTCCATGGACTGTAGCCCACTGGGCTCCTGTTTATGGAATTCCCCAGGCAAGAATACTGGAGTAGGTTGCCATTTTCTTCTCTAGGGGATCTTCTTGACCCAGGGATCAAACCTGGGTCTTCCATATTGCAGGCAGATTCTTTACCTTCTGAGCCACCAGGGAAGCCCCTAAAGTTGTTTAATTGCTACAAAATGTCACTAATACTAGTGGTATTGCTAGTGGTAGGAGTAGTAGTAATGTAACAAGCATTTGTATAACACTTTCAGTTTTTCAACATATTAACATATTGATTATCTTATTGAATATTAAGAACATCATTATCTGTATTTCACAGATGTCTGGAGAGAGTTTGTTTTTCCACCAAGATTACTTGGTAGAACTCCAAGTTTCTGACCTCTAGACTTGGATTCTTTTTGTTATGCTACATGTTGGTATAGGGTGATAAGCAAGATTTAGCTATCTTGATTTTACTCATTGCAGAAGCTGCAATCTTGAGAAGTTAAGCAATTATCATTCATTTATTCTACATACATGCTTGTGGGAAATTTGCTAGTTTTTGCAAAAGAACAAAGAATACATGTATTAAAGTTTTGTAATAAACAGTCCAAATATTTTCACAGAACAGATACCTTCTTTTAAGTGAAAACAGTCTTTGTTTCAAAAAAAAACCTGCAAAAGAACTTATGAGATGTTGTTTCTTAATATTTATGAAAAATTCTGAAAACCATGAATATTTAAAATCTCGCTTATGCTTTTTAAAATTATGATCACTGTATATTTGTTACGGGCTTCTCTGGTAGCTCCAATAGCAAAGAATCCACATGGAATGGAGGATAAGTGAATGATACCACTCTAATGGCAGAAAGTGAAGAGGAACTAAAGAGCCTCTTGATGAGGATGAAGGAGCAGAGTGAAAAAGCTGGCTTAAAACGAAATATTAAAAAAAAAAACTAAGATCATGGCATCCAGCCCCATCACTTCATGGCAAATAGAAGGAGACAGGGTGGAAGCAGTGACAGATTTCCTCTTCTTGGGCTCTAAAATCACTGTGGATGGTGATTGCAGCCATGAAATTAGAAGACAGTTGCTTCTTGACAGGAAGGCTGTGACAAATCTAGACAGTGTGTTAGAAAGCAAAGCCATCACTTTGCCAACAAAGGTCTGTGTAGTCAAGGCTGTGGTCTTTCTGGTATTCATGTTTGGATGTGAGAACTGGACAATAAAGAAGGCAGAACACAGAACTGACAGTTTCTAATTATGGTGCTGGGGAAGACTCTTGAAAGTCCCTTGGAAAGTAAGGAGATCCAACCAGTTAATCCTTTAGGAAATCAACTCTGAATACTCTTTGGAAGGACTGTTGCTGAAGCTGAAGCTCCAATGCTTTGACCACCTGATGTAAACAGTTGACTCATTGGGAAAGACCCTAATGCTAGGAAAGGATGAGGGCAGAAGGAGAAGAGGGCATCTGAGGATGAGATCACTGGATGGCATCACCGATGCAATGGACATGAACTTGGGAAAACTTTAGGAGATGCTGAGGGACAGGGAGGCCTGGCGGGCTGCAGTCCATGGGGTTGCAGAGTTGGATATGACTGGGTAATTGAACAGCAATCAGCAAAGTAGTAAAAGTTACCCTAGTAGCCAGAGTTAAAAAAACTTTTTAAGTGTCTATATTAAGTGTCTGTGTAAGTACTAAGAAGACTGACTACTCTATAGCTTTGCTATTTAACATGTGATCCAGGGACCAACAGCATCAAGAGCAGCTAAGAGCTAGATTAAAAAGCAGATGATGCTCTGGTCCTGCTTCAGACTTACTGAATCAGAATCAGTGTTGGAATGTGATCATGAAGTTGTTCTTATGCTTCACTTTTCAATGAAGGACAGAGGGACTCAGCTGCTCAGCACTGCACCTTCTAACTAGTATTAACTATTCCCATGAGAAATGTGAGAAGATATTATATCTACAGAACAAGAAGAACTGCCATATACATATATATGTATATATGTGTGTATGTATGTGTGTGTATATATATATATATATATATATATGTATTTTTCTCTTTTGTCAAGACAATGCTCCTAAAAATTATAATGGCAGTTCCCAGAATTATTTATAATGGCAGTTCCCAGAATTATTGGAAGACTAAAAGTCTGCTAAAGTTTTCTGTGTTTCCAAAGAAATCTCAAATCTGACTGATAATAGCCTCAGAAGTTCAATGCTTAAGGCAAATTCTGTCATCAACTCCACCTATAAGGGAAAGTGCTCTTAGAATTCTTGTGTTCCATCTCAGATGTGATCTTACAGATCAGATCCTGGAGGTTAATGAGTAGGAAATTTCACCTCAAAAATCAGAATTTCAAGTGCGTTCTACTTTTTGCCTAAAATATTCATTCCATCCTATTCACCCTTCCTAAATGACTATTGTTGAATATTGTTAAATATTCCCAATATCATTGAAATATCCATCCCTTGCGTGTCCAACCAAGTAACACAACTGATTTTATTCTCTACATCAGGGGCTAGAAGTTGAATAGATAATCCTCTTTTGGTAATCCTAGCTCACTGGACAAAAATTTATATGTAGGAGTGGGCAAGTAATCTGATTTTGGCCAGTAGGATGTGAGATGAAGTTCACTGATGAGCTTCTGGGAAGAATTTACTGATTTTTATGGAAAGAGACATCAAAGGAAAATAGTATTTTAACTGTCTCTGAATGTTTCCAAGTGTATTTGGGTGAGATGCTAAAAATTATAGTATGAAATTATCTGACTGCTAGACTGAGGGTAAACCAATACTGGGAGGAAGGCAAAGTCATATCAGAGAATTTCAGAGAAGGTTCAGTGGTTACCTTCACTTGGAATCCACTACCCTATCCACTACCCATATGAAATATTTTCTCATTGCTAACCAGGCAAGTTGGGTTTGCAGTTACTTACAATCCTTAAAATAATCTAATTGAACATTCTCAAGGCACATATGGTACTGTATAGATAGCCTAAACTTTATTATCACGTGGTAGGATTTGTAGGAACTTAATGTGAATATTCTTTTCACCAAATGGCTGAATTAGAAAATCTGGCTTATATAAATTGTAGATCCAAATCCACAGGACATCTTGAAACTTATAATTAATGAATGTCTTGAGTCAAGTTTTAGTGTGCAATTATGTATATATCAGGGAAAGTGTGAAAGAGAAAAAAATGGAAAAAATAGAAGAGAAAGGAAGGAAATGCAAAATAAGGCAGTCATATTTACTGTAAAATATTCCCTAAAATCTGAATTACTTCATCCAAATTAGAAAGGTGGAACATATTATATTTAAACCTTGTAAACAACTTTATGTAATATGCATTACCAGATGCCAGATATTTTGTGAATTTTTAAGTGGTAACATTTGAAAAGATGAAAGGTTAATCAGTGCACTGAAACACTGGATTAAATAAAATTTTCAAAATCAAGACCATTAAGGGAGATTCCAAAATAGGTTTAGTGACATACTACCAAGATAACTTTAGGGTTCAGAGAAGCTGATACGAATTGAAAAGAGATATGAATGAGCTGTTTTTTTTTTTTTTACCTTTGATCCTAAAAAGCACTTCAGGCCACAATTCATTGTCAAACTGATGGTTGAATTATATCATGCTAAAAGGATGGCTTTCTCATTAAACACAGTCCTTTCATGAAATTTAAACAAACTAAATTTAATTATAGAATACAAAAGTGTACAAACTTTTAAAAGTAAAGAAATACTACATAAGTTCATAATTAAAATAATTAAAACAACATTGGGTATTTGAAGCTGATGAGCTATCCTGCAAATGCTATCAGATTATTCAGGAGGAAGGAATATCCTCACATGTACTGATAGCACATGGAATTTTGGTGGGTCAGTTAGTTTTCTGGATAGGTACCTGTTGCATTGCAACAACAACAAAAAAGAAAAACCACTAGACTTCGTGGTATGCTATTGTTATACTGGAAGATTAACTTCATAAAATTGTCAGTACTTCAAATTTGGGGACAAATCTGTTTGTAATTATGTGTGTGTGTGTGTTTACAGCATTTTTAACAGAAAAGTGTGAGTAACACTGTCTTCCAGTCAAAATTCTTAGTGTTCATGGTCAGGAAAAATTTACTCTCGGTTGGAATGAAGTCCCATATAGTTGAAAGTAAAATTTGAACTAGTCTTTATTTACTTGAAATCTACTGCTTAATTCAGTAAATGTACTATTCATTAGAGCAAAAAAATGATCAATGCCTTTTCATTTTCAGGCCCTATCCTTTTTCAAAATTTCAAGTAAATGCCATGTTTAGTTATTTTCATACACATTTCATTTTCCATTTTTCCATTTGGTATCCAAGTAATTTAATGCTAATGGTACTGGAGTCTCCCCCTGCTATCCATCTATCTTTTCCAAGATCACGGCCTGCTTTGAGGAAACTTAGGAATTTATCTTATTGGAGGGCCATTAACAGAGAACAAATTCAAATCCCATTAATGGTCTTGCTCAATTAGTGGCATATGTTTCAGAGTTCATGGCATACTGCTCTCAGTTAAATGGAAGAAACTATATTTCAAGTTTGACTGAAGTTTAGCAGGAACTAGAAGACTGTGCAGTGCCTCCATGGTTATGGGCCAAAAAGAGACACTTTAATCATAAAATCATAATATTATTACAAAGCTATTTTTAAACACTTTCAATCTGATCTCATAATATATGCATGCTATATATTATATTAGATAAAATGTGTTACTTAGCAATTTTTATAACTCAAAATAATTTCCTAATATCAGAAATATGAAAATATTTCAAGAATTTTGGCATAAAAACAAAATCAAGTTCAATCACCATTATCAAGGACTGCTTTGTTATTCATCTATCTCAGATTAGTCTTAAAAATGGGATATCACTATCACTTCTTTAATAATATCAATCTCAGTAATGTTGAACACTTACTGAATCCTTTCTGTTTTCTATGTCCTGAGATGAATATGTTGTTCCACTTCATTTATCCTGCAAACAACAATGAGTTTCCTATTAATCCTTCCTAGATTACAAAGGTGGAATCTGGAAAAAAAAATTACAAATGCTAAGAAAATTGTTCAAAACACACAGTAAATTGTAGAAACTTGAACCCAGATGTGACTAATTTCCTATTCCATGTTCTTGTTAATTCTGACCTGTATTTTTCTCTATTTCACAGCTAGATGTTTTTTAACAATGTTCTAAAATGAATACTGAAAAACCTACAAACTGCTATCAGATTATCCCCAAAGTTTTTTGTTGTCAACTTCTTTGGAAATTTTACTAGCTTCCCACTGGCTAATGGGTAATATAAACTGATCATCTGTACATTCACATTCCTCTCTCTATGGGGTTGGGCTCCCTGGGTGGCTCATGGGTAGAGAATCTGGCTGCCGGCGCAGGAGACATTGGAGACTTGGGTTAGATCCCTGGGTAAGGAAGACCCCCTGGAGTAGGAAATGGCAACCCACCCCAGTATTTTGCTGGGAAAATCCCATAGATGGAGGAGCCTGGTGGGGTATAGTTCATGGGATCACAAAAAGTTGGACACAACTCAGCAGCTAAGCATGCACGCACACACATATACACACACACTGTTGCTCCAAATTCCTGTCTCACCCTCTCCCACAGTATCATCTCTTTTTCAACCTGCTTCAAGTACTTCAAATTCCCTGAATATGGTCTTAATTTTCTCTCTTTTCTGCTTCACTCTCCAGCATTCTGGCTTTTGAAATTGGGTCTCGTTAAAGATCCTTCCCCAAGATGGCATCTTTCTCATGAAATCTCTTCTAGTGTCTTTCTACCTTCTATCTTTTGACCTCCTCCAACTTCCATAACTCACATGTCCCACACCTCTTTGCCATTTACTGCCTTGTTGATACCAGCTTTACTGCATATGAGTCATTTGAATAATGTGATGTCTTATTGACATGTTGAATGCACAATGTGCTGCATGTTGACTGAAAAAAAATTGCACAGCGTGAGAGTTATGAGTTAAGTTTTATTTGGGGCATAATGTGGACTATAGTCTGGGAAATATAGCATCTCAGATAGGTCTGAGGAAATGCTCTGAAAAGCTGGGGGCGGGGGGCACGGTCAGGATACATGTGATTTTGGTGAAGGGGGATACGCACAGTCAAAGACGCATTTTGGCAGAGAATTGCTGCTAGTCCTGAGAAGGTTGCTACTAGTCACGAGGAGCAGTTGTCTCCACTAATGATTTTAGTGTTTTTCTAGATATGAGAAGATGCAAGAATTTGGGCTCATAAAATCTTCTGAAAATATCTATGTGAAGGCATGTTCTTCCAGGTTTTCCCAGAACAAACAGTGCCTCGTTCTTGATCTCCACTGTAAACTCCTTTCAGGCTGTGCTGTAGGTCAGCATCAACAGCAGCACATGATTTAGTCTCTGTAGAAGTAGATGGCAAGTGACAAATTTTCTTTGGCAGTTTCTATGCTGCTTTCTTTTTTATAGAATTTATGTTGAGGTCTGTATAATGAAATGCTGAGTCTAATAGAAAGAAACAAATAACTTGATAAGAGATAGTCCTATATAATAGTTACTACATTTTTTTGTAGGTTGCTTTGATTTTAGTTTAGTTGCTTTTAAAAATCAGGGAAGGGTTGGCACTATCAATATACATAGAGACTAGGATTCAGTGCTTTAAAAATTTTGTTTTGAGAGGGATACCCAGACTCCAGTTTAGACTTGAGTAGTTTATTAACTAGGGTTACCTTATGAGTTATTTTTTGTTTGTTTGCTTTTGTTTTAAATGTATTTTTAATTGATTTACAATATTGTGTTGGTTTCTGCCATACATTAACATGAATCAGCCATTGGTATACATATGTGTTCTTCCTCTTGAATCTCCCTCCCACCTCCCACACTATCCACGCCCCCGCCCCCCAGGTTGTCACAGAACCCTGGTTTGAGTTCCCTGAGTCATACAGCCAATTCCCCACTGGCTATCTATTTTACATATGGTGGTGTATATGTTTCCATGTTACGCTCTCCCTTCATCCCACCCTCTACTCCTCCACTCCTCGTCCTTAAGTCTGTTCTCTATGTCTGTATCTCTGTTGCTGCCCTGCAATTAGGTTCATCTGTACCATCTGTCTAGATTCCGTATATATGTGTTAATACATGATATTTGTTTTCTCTTTCTGACTTGTTTCATTCTGTGTAATAGGTTCTAGGTTCATCCTCCTCATTAGAACTGACTCAAATACATTCCTTTTCATGGCTAAATAATATTCTATTATATATATGTACATATACCATGGCTTCTTTAGACCTTATGATTAGCTTTTTAAACTGGGACAGTTTTGAGAGATAACAGGAAATAATTCCACCAGGACAGTCTTGGGAAATGCTGATTCCATTAAGCAACTCAGATAGCTCTGAGGAACTGCTTTGAAGAGCCTTGGGTGAGGTGAATCAGGATACATGTGATTTTGGTGAAGGGGCATATGTGCAGTCAAGCGCACATTTTGGCAGAGGCTTGCTACTAGTCATGAGATGGATGATCATAGACAAGCTTTTTAATCTCTGTGGGACTTAGTTTCCTCATCCATAGATGATAAGATTGAGCTAAATATTTGAGATTTCTTGCAACTTTAAAATTTATGAAATTACAAGGGTATTGCAAATTCATTTTAGTTCTTTGTTAATACTTTACTGTCTATTTCATATTTTGGATATTAATTCAGGAATATGTGAATGCAGGAAATGATAGTGGCAAAGAACTCTTTCAAAAAATGATGAAATTTAGAAAAGTCTTAGTTGGAGTTAAGGATTTTAATATCCTTTTTAGATTAACTGAGAAAGAGTTCAATAGTAGTAAGAATTGAGTAGTTAGTAACACACAATACCCTGTTAGAGATGAATACGGATAATGAAAGTAATACAGATATTGAATATAGTCTTCAAATTTCAAAGAGGAGTTGTGTGGGAGAGGCTTTGGAAATGTCTACATAAGCTCTGGTAGATAAGAAATGAAAACTGCTCGAGAGAATATGCTTATGAAAGTGGGTATGAGAAAAGGGTATATGACTGTTTGGGGAAGGGTAAATTGTAATAAATGTTTTAAGTCTTTTTGGATAATAATCTCTAAGACTGCTAAAAATCTATTTTCCTTAATTTTTTCATCCAAATTAAATATTAATGTTGATTTAGTTTTAATTTTTTTTTGTTTCCATGTAGAAACAAAAAAGTATATCATTTTCTCTTCTCCCTCCCTCTATGTCCTGCCCTTTAAAGTGGCTTTAGAGATGTGTGGTCTGTTTTGATACTGTACACTCTTAATGTCCAGAAGATGTCTGCATTTCTAAAGTCACCTAGAGATTATCTCAGCATCTTTATGTAGCATTTTTATATAGTCATCCTGTTACCTCATCCCAAATGCCAGGAAATAGCCTGACCAGATGCAGATAAAAATATTACACTCTGTTTTAATGCCATTATTTGAATTTCAAAAGAGACGAAATGTTCCTTAATTGTAGAGTCAATTGTTATTTGCAGGTGCTAAAGGGAACTCTGGCTGCCTCATTTAATAATCTGTTCCAAGAGTTCAAAGGTGAATTAAAAGGATAGTGAAATTTAATAAATACCCGATTTAACTAGGTGTTGCCTAGAGAAGTTTATGAGTCCTTCAGGGAAAGAACAGTGCATTATATAGCAAAAGGAACTTCTATTAGCTAATCACACGACATCAGAAAAGTGTAAACCTGTTTTTTTTTTTAAAGATATATACACCAACTTAGTTTTATATCTCTTGCCAAGAAAATGATTAAAGTTTGTTGTTATTCATGCTCTGTGTTTGGAAGATATAAGGGTGTCTGAAACTTGGCTACTTCACATTTCTATTCAAATAATTTAGCTTCTGCAGAGAGGGATATTTTATTACTGTGGGAAGAAAAATAAAGAAACACAAGGATTAAATGGAATGTTTCTTGGTTTCCTACATTAACTGATTTTGAGGCTATTTCTTCCTTCAGCTGTTGTATGAAGGAAAAAAAGCAATAGAAAAGTGCATTTTCATAATTGATTATATATGCTGGGATATAAAGGGTAGAGTTTTTTTTTTTCAGTCAGATTCTTCAGTTTCAATATCCTGATATTTTGCTGAACATTCTTCTACATTTAAAAAATCTGAGTGTATTGGAATATAATCTTTTAGATGGAGAACACCATTTTTCTCTTTAGTTAAATAGAACTGCCTTAAACTTATTGTGAAATTATCTTGTTACATCTAGATATAATAGTTCTGATTTGAATGTAAGGTCTTCCTTTTTCATTCATTGTGAACCAATTCTCTACACCTGGACTTTATTTCTATCCAAATCCATGATTCAAGTACAACAATTAGAATGAAATATCAGGACGTGGCTCTGTTTTTACAGGAATTTTCTGCCTCCAAAGGTTAGCACTTTGTTATCATCTTAATAAAATGTAGTAGAAATGTCAGTTTAAAAAGACCATCTTGCTTAAAACAGAAACAAGGCTAAGGCAAGTTAAAAAAATGTATAGTAATTTGTGAGATTGTAATAATTACCAGTTTTTGGGAAAATCTAAAAGTGAAATAGCTATGCAGTAAAATCAACAACACATTTGGAAGCCAAAGATCCACATAGCTTATGTACACATACCATGCTAGATTAATATATGTTGTTAATGTTTGGGGTTCCCTGGTAGCTCAGTGGTTAAAAAAAAATTATCCACCTGCCAGTGCAGGAGATGCAGGGGAGGCAGGTTTGATCACTGGGTTGGGAAGATCCTCCAGAGAAGGATATGGCAACCCACTCCAGTGTTATTGTCTGGGAAATCATATGGACAGAGGAGCCTGGTGGGCTATAGTCCACGGGTTTGCAAAGGGTCAGACATGACTGAGTATGCACACACATGCACACACATTCTTACATATAGAATACATACATGCACACACATACCCATTAATTAGGTCTTGTTGATTTCTGTTTGATCTCTGAAATACTTGTTGAGTATTCACACATATATCTCAATATACCATTCCTTAGACACTTAAATAATTAAAGGAAGCCATCAGAGGTTCCCACAGACAAACACATATAAATACAAACCAACTATAAAGTGTTCTGAGAGAAGTATTTACATAATTTGAGTTTCAACTATCTAATGAGGCAGTGTTAATTATTTTATAATAATGATATTTTGATGATATATGCTTTAATTAGACATTATGCCAAGTACTTTTAACTGCATTTTACATTTGTTCTTCATAGAAAAGATATGACATATGCACTACTATTTTCTCTATTTTACATATGAAGAAACTGTACAGAATTTAAATAATAAGCCTAAGATC
>SJYQ01003358.1:0-12776 GCA_006410935.1 Redunca redunca | reverse complement strand
ACAATGAGGTACCATTTCACACCAGTCAGAATGGCTGCAATCCAAAAGTCCACAAGCAATAAATGCTGGAAAGGGTGTGGAGAAAAGGGAACCCTCTTACACTGTTGGTGGGAATGCAAACTAGTACAGCCACTATGGAGAACAGTGTGGAGATTCCTTAAAAAACTACAAATAGAACTGCCTTATGACCCAGCAATCCCACTGCTGGGCATACACACCAAGGAAACCAGAATTGAAAGAGACACGTGTACCCCAATGTTCATCACAGCACTGTTTATAATAACCAGGACATGGAAGCAACCTAGATGTCCATCAGCAGATGAATGGATAAGAAAGCTGTGGTACATATACACAATGGAGTATTACTCAGCCATTAAAAAGAATGCATTTGAATCCGTTCTAATGAGGTGGATGAAACCTGAGCCGATTATACAGAGTGAAGTAAGCCAGAAAGAAAAACACCAATACAGTATACTAACACATATATATGGAATTTAGAAAGATGGTAATGATAACACTATATGCAAGACAAGCAAAAGAGACCCTGATGTAATGAACAGACTTTTGGACTCTGTGGGAGAGGAAGAGGGTGGGATGATTTGGGAGAATGGCACTGAAACGTGTATACTATCATGTAAGAAACGAATCACTAGTCTAGGTTTGATACAGGATACAGGATGCTTGGGGCTGGTGCACTGGGATGACCCAGAGAGATGATATGGGGAGGGTGGTGGGAGGTAGGTTCAGGGTTAGGAACTCATGTACACCTGTGGTGGATTCATGTCAATGTATGGCAAAACCAATACAGCATTGTAAAGTAAAAAATAAATAAATAAATAAATAAATAAATAAATAAAGTTAAATTTAATTTCAAATATACAGAAGAAGAATGATGTTTGAAGTAATCTCTGAAACTGAAATGTCATCTGGTCGATTTACACATTTTCTGCATTTTCAGCATTTTCTAGTGTCTCTGGAAAATGTAGTCTCTGTGCTTTGCTCTTAGCTCAGTCGGTAAAGAAGCTGCCTGCAATGCAGGAGACCCGGCTTCGATTCCTGGGTTGGGAAGATCCTCTGGAGAAGGAAATGGCAACCCATTCCAGTATTCT
This sequence comes from Redunca redunca, assembly GCA_006410935.1. Taxonomy (NCBI): domain Eukaryota; kingdom Metazoa; phylum Chordata; class Mammalia; order Artiodactyla; family Bovidae; genus Redunca; species Redunca redunca. The sequence continues at coordinate 11,667 of SJYQ01003358.1, read as the reverse complement.
TGCCTGGAGAAACCCATGGAGGGAGGAGCCTGGTAGGCTACAGTCCATGGGGTCGCAAAGAGTGGGACACTACTTAGCAACTAAACCACCACCAGTGGAAAATGTATGGTGAAGGGGATTGGGAGGTTGTTGGGATTTATTAGGAAGGATATGAGTTTGATAGGATAGAACAGTCCTCTTAAGCATCCCAGAATTTGGACATCGTTTCACATTTGTGATCTTGAGATCCTGGGTAATACATATACCTCAAGAAACCCTGGATTCCTACACAAAACAGAACAAAGAGGATTTATTTGAAGATACTCTTGCAACAGATTATGTGAGCATATCTGACTCTTTGCGACCCTATGGACTGTAGCCCCCCAGGCTCCTCTGTCCATGGGATTCTCCAGGCAAGAATACTGGAATGGGTTGCCATGCCCTCCTCCAGGGGATTGTGTCAGCCCAGGGATCAAACTCACGTCTTTTATGTCTCCTGCATTGGCAGACAGGTTCCTTACCACTAGGGCCATCTGGGACCCCCTTGCAACAGATTTTTTAGTCCCTCCTTTGTGTTCACTCTCTTGCAACCCATGCCAGGCTCCTCTGACCATGGGATTTCCCAGGCAAGAATATTGGAGTGGGTTTCTATTTCTCTAGAGAATCTTCCTGACCCACAGGGATCAAACCTGCATCTCCAGCTGGGAAGGAGGTTTCTTTACCATTGAGCCACCTGGGGTTGTCTATATCTATATCTTTACATCTTTATTTATATCTAAGCCAATTATTGCTTATTGAAGACAGTCCCTAGATCCTAGTTGACCTTGTGCTGCCCAATTAAGAAACAAAACTGAAAGATTAAGTCTCCTAGTTTCTCTCAAGGTATATGGATAGGATCCCTTCTGTTTATGACATTAGGTTTTGATACATACAGAATTCCAGGATGGAACTGAAAAGTGACGCCGTTTGGATTTACTGTTTTTGTATAACAATACTAAGATTCTCTCATCTACAGACTGCCTTCATACAAAGACACATTGGACCCCATCTTTTGTGAACATGAGGTGTTCTTCTATGCACAGGGAACCTGCAATCTTATACATAAACTTGGAAGTCTTAAGCAGGGTTAGGATTTACCTGGCAAACCAAACGACATGAAATAGTTACTGATGTATAAACTGACACTCACTACTTTGTAGGTATACTATACAATTGTACAGGAGGTGACGAAAAAACCATCCCAAAGAAAAAGAAAAGCAAGACAGTGATTATTTGAGGAAGCTTTACAAACAGCAGAAGAATGAAGAGAGCCAAGAAGCAAGGGAGAGGGAAAGATACATCCAATTACACACAGAGTTCCAAGGAATAGCTAGGAGAGACAAGAAGGCCTTCTTAATGAACAGTGCTTAATAGTAGAAGAAAACAACAAAAGGGGAAAGACTAGAGATCTCTTCAGGCAAATTGGAAACATCAAGGGAGCATTCCATCCGAAGGTGGGCACAATAAAGGATATAAATGGTAGAGACCCAGTAGATGCTGAAGAGATCAGAAATGGAAAGAACACAAAGAAGAACTGTGTAAAAAATAGACCTTAATGAACCGGATTACTTCAAGGTGTGGTTAGTCACCCAGAGCCAGACATTCTGGAGTTCGAAGTGGGCCTTAAGAAGTACTGGTGTTAATAAAGCTAGTGGATGTGATGAAATTCCCATAGAACTATTCATATCCCTAAAGGAGGATGCCATCAAGGTTTTTCATTTATTGTGTCAGCAAATATGGAAGACCCAGCAGTGGTCACAGAACTGGAAAAGGTCAGTTCTTATCCCAATTCCCAAGAAGCATAGTACCAAAGAATGTGCTAACCATGAGACAGTTGCACTCATTGCTCATGCTAGTAAGGTCATGCTTAAAATTTTGCATGCTAGGCTTCAGCATTATGTGAACTAAGAACTTCCAGATATCCAAGCTGGATTTAGAAAAGGAAGAGGAGCTAGAGATCAAATTGTCAACATTTGCTGGATTATAGAGAAAGTAAGGGAAATTCAGAAAAACATCTAACTGTTTCATCGACTACACTAAAGTTTTTTGTGTAGATAATGACAAACTGTGGAAAGTTCTTAGAGGAATGGGAATACCAGACCATCTTACCTGTCTTCTGAGAAATCTGTATGCATGCAGGTCCAGAAGCAACAGATAGAACATCTTACCTGTCTTCTGAGAAATCTGTATGCATGCAGGTCCAGAAGCAACAGATAGAAGAATCAGTCTAGAACAACTGATTGGCTCAAGATTGAGAAAGGAATACTACAGGGCTGTCTGCTGTCACCTTGTTTGTTCAACCTATACGCTGAGCACATCATGAGAAATGCCAAGCTGGAATCAAGATAGGCAGGAGAAACATCAACAACCTGAGATATGCAGATGATACCACTCTAATGGCAGAAAATGAAGAGGAACAAAGAGCCTCATGATGCGGGTGAAGACAGGGAGTGAAAGAGCCAGCTTAGGACTAAATTAAAAAAAACCTAAGGTCATGGCATCTGCCCCCATTACTTCATGGCAAATAAAAGAGGACAAAGTGAAAGTAGTGACAGATTTCCTCTTCTTGGACTCTAAAATCACTGCAGACGGTGACTGAAGCCATGAAATCAGAAGACGATTGCTTCTTGGCAGGAAAGTGATGACAAACGTAGACAGTGTGTTGAAAAGCAGACTTTACTCTGCTGACAAAGGTCTGTATAGTCAAGGCTCTGCTCTTCCCAGTGGTCACGTATGGTTGTGAGAGCTGTACTATAAAGAAGGCAGAACGCCAAAGAATTGATGCCTTCGTACTGTGGTGCTGGAGAAGGCTCCTGAAAGTGCCTTGGACAACAAGGAGTCAAACAGTCAATTTTAAGGGAGATCAACCCTGAATATTCTCTGGAAGGATTGATGCTGAAACTGAAGCTCTAGTATTTTGGTCATCTGATGAGCACAGATGACTCACTGGAAAAGTCTTTGATACTGGGAAAGATTGAGGGCTGAAGGATAAGAGAGCATCATGGGATTAGATGGCTGGATGACATCAAGGATGTAATGAACACAAACTTAGACAAACTCTGGGAGACGGTGAGGGACAGGGAGGCCTGGAGTACTGCAGTCCATGGGATCTCAAAGAGTAGAACATAACTGGGCAATTATGCATATTTCTAGTACAGTGCCGTCTCTGCTCCTTTGACTGGTGGGTGGTATTCAGACATTGACAAAAAATATATTTCCCAAAGGTACCCCACAAAGAGAATTTTCTTTTGGACTTACCCTCTGCCTTCCTTCCTTCATCCTTTTCAGTATATGTGATAGATCAGAAAAAAGGAAAATTTTTCATTTTTGTTTGGAGAGCGTCTTTTTTTTTTTTTTTTTTAACTCCCGAATTTGTTTAATGTTGTTTAGTCACTAAGTAGTACCCGACTCTGCAACCCCATGGACTGCAGCATACCAGGCTTCCTTGTCCTTCACTATCTCCTGGAGTTTGCTCCAACTCATGTCCACTGAGTTGGTGTTGCCATCCAACCATCTCATCTTCTGTACTTCTTTCTCCTCCTGCCTTCATTCTTTCCCAGTCCCAGAGTCTCTTCCAATGAGTCAGCTCTTTGCACCATGTGGGCAAAGTATTGCAGCTTCAGCTTCAGTATCAGTCCTTCCAGTGATGGACATAGAAGGTTTTCCATTGTCCAAATAATCCTCCTGTCTCCAGACTATGTGACATGTCATGACTTTACCTCTGTGGTTCTTTTTTTTCCTATATACCAACATAGTTGAGCTTTTCTTTATTTTAACATCAACCAGACTTCCGGTAAAGATGACATTTTTCAACTGTGCTTAACTCTTCACAGTCAAGTTCCTTAAAGTCAGGCTGATGGTAATGGTTCCTTTTCACACACATTACTCTTTTAGAGCTGAGTTCTCAAACAAGTCTCTGTGAACTCAAGAATTTGTTCTCAGTCAAAACCCTTGAAATCCTTTTATAATTTAATTCTATTCAGTGCCACTCAATATTATTTTTTGGACTTATAAATAAATTTCCTTTCACATTTGCTTCTCTTTTCACTCCTGTTTTCATCTCCTCCTCTTCTCTTCCTCAGCCTTCTCCTTCTTCCTTCCAAAATAAGTCACTCAGAGGTTCTTATATATTAAGCTCTGCAGTCTTTCCTTCTCTACCACTTTATAATTCCTAACATTATCTTTGTTCTTCATTTTCCAGAGTACTTTCTTCATTTTGCCATGTGTTGTCAGTTTTGTTTTATATCTGCCCCTGACTTACTCCCTCTTCTTTTAGGCTCCGTGTGTGCATGTTAAGAAGCTTTAGTTGTGTCCGACTCTGTGTGATCCCATGGACTGTAGCCTGCCAGGCTCCTCTGTCCATGGGATTCTCTAGGCAAGAATACTGGAGTGGGTTGCAAGCCCTCCTCCAAGGGATCTTCCCAACCCAGTGATCAAACTCAAGTCTCTTATGTCTCCTGCATTAGAAGGAGGGTTCTTTTTTTTTTAATTGAAGGATAATTGCTTTATAGAATTTTGCTGTTTTCTGTCAAACCTCAAAGTGAATCAGCCATAGGTAAACATATATCCCCTCCCGTTTGAAACTCCCTCTCATCTCCCTCCCATCCCACCCCTCTAGGCTGATACAGAGTCCCTGTTTGAGTTTCCTGAAGAAGGTGGTTCTTTACCACTAGTGCCACCTTGGAAGCCCCTTTACTAAAGCCTTAGTAATCTTTATACTTTTATACCTATCATACTGGCTTTAAAGTAGTTCATTGAATTAAATTCCCTCTTCTTTCTTCTATGTAATCAAACATTTCAGGAAAGCTATTCGTGTGTGTGTCCCCATGGTACTTTTCTGAAAGGACTGCACAGAGATATTTTCTAGAATGTGATGACAATTTGAATACTGTGGGTGGGAATGGATGAATCCTAGGAAATTGTCTTGATTCACTCCATGCCTAGTAATCCACTGTCCGCATCTACTCTTCAGTCTCTCTCGTTTTCATACCAGGTTTAGATTTGTTGCACCCTATGCTCTTGTCATGGTGGGAGAGGGTAGGTAGGACACTTTTACTCTGTTAAACTATGTAAGGTTGATGTTTTAACATTGTTCCTGAGGAAATTTTTCTGAAATTATAAGAACAACAACAACAACAAGACATATAGAAGCATGAAAATTAATGTATTTTTACAGAGCTTATTATTCTGTAGCCTCTTGAACATATCTAATGTATCTCATGTGGCCAATCTAGGCTGACTTTACACACTGACACACCAGACTGGTGGTTCTTGAACTTGTCTGAGAGATGGAGACAGAGGATAGATGGTGTGGCATGCAGCTGTGTGGCAGCGATATTTGGCTTCTGGATTAATTCCTGTAGAGCTCATGGGTAGACTCCACTAACAGATCCCTGTTGAGTGACAACTTGATTGAAGGTTAAAAATGTCAGAATTTGGTCAGTTTTTATGGAATAGAGAACTGTAGAAATAGTAGAAATATAAGAATAGTAATACTTAATTACATGTATTTTTAATAAATAAATATATTTATTTATTTGTTCTAGTGCACTATGTTCTGTGCACTAGAACATAGTCTCCTCTTGATTACTTTTCTTCATAGGGAATGAAGGCAGCCTATATCTTACAAAATTACCTGGCGAGAGAGTTGCTCTAAGAATCATTGAAATAGCCAGATTTTTAGTGTTTATGAAACTTTTCTTGGTAAGAGGCATTTTCAAAAACAAAAATATGTAGATTGGTGACCATGAATGATAAAAAGAGTTCAGAGAAGGTAGCTTTGAAGTATAAATCTGAGAGATTTTCTCGTGGGTTTACGTATGGGAGAAGATGAAAGCTGAATGTCTGAGCTCAACAAGGTGGAAATGTCATGTACTCAGGGCAGGCTAGTGATAAGCCTCGGATTACAGAGGTTTCTTCTGAAGTCTTCTGTACATCTGAGCCTTCTGTACATGCAGTTGTTTCCCAGAAGAGGATTATCCTTTTTGACTGATCGATCCTCACTCAGAATTTGGTGCATTAATACTTAACTTCCACAAAATTCTCTAAATTCAAATCTCTTGGATTGTAAAAATTTTAACACAGGCCTTTAGAGTTTGGCAGGCAGGAGTCAATTTGGTTTAAACAGACCAAACAACTGAACAGATTAAAAAACAATGCTAGGTTACTTCAGGCCAAAAACAAAAATAAAGATTAGATATTACATATTCTAAGTATTAACTCAAGTAGAAATTTTTAGAAAATTAATCTATACACACAGAAAGAATGCTGAATATTTTTAATGCTAAACACATCTTCACCAATTTTTAAGGCCTCTATGCAATATGTTATTATATAAGTTTCCTGGAGAGAGAATTTATTTCTCTTTTGATGGTTTACTGAGAATACAAAGCATTTGCCTCATTGTACTCTTTTTGTTTTGGAGGGTCTTACATTTGAGAAGTTGGCTCATGGATCTATTTTTGTTTTATATCAATTCTTTTGTCTATCAGTTTGTGAACATCTTGTTCCTAAACACTCATCTGCAAATAAACTTGCCGAGATTGGTGGTAGTAGTATATTGATAAAAGGATTTACCACAATTTGTTAATCCATTCACCTGCTAATGATCATTAGGTTATTTCCGGTTTGGACTATTAAACTAAAGCTTCAGTGTGCATATTTCTGTAAGTCTTTTCATGGAGTATGCTTGCTTTTTGGGTAAATCTTAGAGGTAGACTGGCTGGATTATAGGATACATGGATATTTTGCTTAAAAAAAGAGTCAGTCTTTTCCCAAACATCTTGATTTATTATACATTTTAGCCAGCAGTGTATGCATGAGAGTTCCATTTTCTCTATCTCCTTAGTAGAGTTGGCTTAGTATGGCCATCTTCTAAAATATTATCTGTTCTAATAGGTATTTAATTGTCTCTCCTATAGTTTCAGTTTGCATTTCCTAATGAACAATAATGTTGAATATCTTTTTGTGTGCTTATTTCCCATTCACATATCATCTTTGGAAAGCTGTCCAAATATTTTACTGTTTTTATTGGATTGTTTGCTTTCTTACGCTCTTTGCAACCTCATGGGCTGTAGCCTACCAGGCTCTTCAATCCATGGGGTTTTCCAGGCAAGAATACTGGAGTGGGTTGCCATTTCCTTCTCCAGGAGATCTTCCCAACCCAGGGATTGAACCCGGGTCTCCCGCATTGTAGGCAGACACTTTACCATCTGAGCCACCAGGGAAGTCAATGAATAATAATGTTGAATATCTTTTTGTGTGCTTATTTCCCATTCACATATCATCTTTGGAAAGCTGTCCAAATATTTCACTCAGTTTTTATTGGATCGTTTGCTTTCTTAAGCTCTCTCTATAAACTCTTAATAACAATAAATGCAAATATTTCCCCAGGTTTATGATTTGTCTTTTTATTTTCTTACAGTGTCTTATAAATAGCAGAAGCTTTTGATTTGGTGAAATTTGATTTATTCACTTGTTCTTCTATTAATTTTACTTTTGCTGACACATTTAAAAATCTATGCCAAAATCATAAAGATTTTCTCCTGTGACTTTTTTCCAGAGCTTTTGTAGTTTTAGGTTTTATGTTAGATCTATGATCCCTTTATGAATTGACTTTTGTGTGTAATGTAAGGTATGAACCAAAGTTGATTTTTTGCAGTTGCATATACCTAGTTATTACAATGTCACTTGGAAGTGTTATTCTCCACTAGATTATCTTTACACTTTAAAAAAAAATCAGCTATCTATATATGTGTGGGTCTATTTCTGAACTTTCTATTCTCTTCCCTTGATCCATTTGTCTTCCTTGGTGGCTCAGATGGTAAAGCATCTGTCTACAATGCCGGAGACCCAGGTTCGATCCCTAGATTGGGAAGACCCCCTGGAGAAGTAAATGGCAGCCCACTCCAGTACTATTGCCTGGAAAACCCCATGGATGGAGGAGCCTGGTAGGCTACAGTCCATGGGATCACAAAGAGTCAGACACAACTGAGCGACTCCGTGCACGCGCACGCGCGCGCGCGCACACACACACACACACGGGCCAATACCAGACAGTTTTGACTATTGTTGCTTTTTTAATGTCTTGAAATCAGTTAATGTTGTCCTTCCAACTTTCTTCTTTTTCTAAGTTATTTTATGTATTCTAGCTCTTTTGCATTTCAACTCTTTACTTAGGTTTTGGTAGTGTTAACATCTTACATAATCATGGCATATTTATCAAAACAAAGAAATTAACATTGGTATAATACTATTAACTGAACTACCAGTTTTAATATAATAGAACTTCTCCAGTTTTTTCTTTAATATCTTCTTGCTGACCCAGGATCCAGGTCAGGATACCAAGTTGCCTTTAATCTTTATATTCGGATTTCTCCAGTATGTGATAATTCCTCTGTCTTTCCTTGTTTTTCTTGACTTTGGCACATTTGAAGACTGCTGGTGAAATATTTTGCATAATTTTCCTCAATTTGGGCTTGTCAAATGTCTTTTCATGATAAGATTGAGTTAATGGATTTTGAAAAGTGTATTATCTTTTTGACGTATTTTTAGATTTGGCCTGATAAAATTTTGTTTGGAAATCTTGCATCTATATGAAGAATAGTGGTCTGTAGTTTTTGAAAATCTAATAATGTTTTTGTTTGAATTTGGTATCAGGTAATAGCTAGCTTGCAGAATGAATTGGGAAAAAATTATTCCCTTTTAATTTTCTGGAAGAGTGTTTGCAGAATTGGTATTCTTTTTCCTAAATGTTTTGTGGAATGCACCAATGAAGCCACCGGGGTCTTGTGTTTTCTTTGTGGGAAAGTTTTTAGATCCAATTCAATTTATTTAGTAGATATAGGGATATCCAGGTTTTCCATTTATTCTTGAGTGAGCTTTGGCAATTTTCATCTTTCACTAAATATGCCCCTTTCCTCTGAGTTATCTACTATATTGCTGCTAAGTCACTTCAGTCGTGTCCAACTCTGTGCGACCCCACAGACATCAGCCCACAAGGCTCCCCCATCCCTGGGATTCTCCAGGCAAGAACACTGGAGTGGGTTGCCATTTCCTTCTCCAATGCATGAAAGTGAAAAGTGAAATTAAAGTCACTCAGTCATGTCTGACTCTCAGCGACCCCATGGACTGCAGCCTACCAGGCTCCTCCATCCATGGGATTTTCCAGGCAAGAGTACTGGAGTGGGGTGCCCATTGCCTTCTCTGATCTACTATATTGGTGTAATATTATTCACAGATATATCTTCTTATCTTTTTAGATATCTGCAGAGTCCATAATGGGCATCCCTGGTGGCTCAGAGGGAAAAGAATCCACCTGCAATGAAGGAGACCTGGGTTTGATCCCTTGGTTAGGAAGATCCCCTGAAGGGGAGGACAATAACCCACTCCAGTATTCTTGCCTGGAGAATCCCCATGGACAGAGGAGCCTGGCAGCCTACAGTCCGTGGGGTCGCAAAGAGTCGTACTCGACTAAGCATAGCACAACACAGAGTCCATATTAATGCCAGCTCTCTCATTCCTGATATTTGTAATTTATGTCATTTTCTTCCCCTGATATATCTGGTTAAATATTTTCTATTTCATTGATCTCACAGAACCAGCTTTTTATATTCTTGCTTTTCTTGTTTCTATCTTATTTAGTTTCCAATCTCTATAATTTTCTTTCTTCTACTTAATTAAGTAAGAAAACTCCCTGAAAAAGGAAATGGCTACCCACTCCAGTATGGAGAATCCCATGTAAAGAGGAGCCTGGCAGGCTACAATCCATGGAGTCACAAACAGTTGTACACAACTGAACAACTAACACTTTCACTTTCAGTGATAGTGGATATTCACTTTTCGTGAGAGTGGATATACTTGTCTGTTATCAGTCTATAATGGAATAGCTCATATTTCAGTGCCAACTGAATGATTTGATTTTAATTTTAGTTTGAGGCTTAATTTATTAATTAGTTTTTTCTTAGTAGTTTACTGAGTTTTATGAGAAATGGGCATTGAATTTTATAAAGTTACTTTTGAACACATATTGAGTTATTTTGTGAATTATGAGCATGACAAATTAAATGTTTCCTAATAATAAATCATTACATTGTTTTAATGAGATCAAGTTGGTACTAGCAGATTATTATGTATTTGAAATCTTAAATGTTTTATTTTGTAATTTTGCATATGGTATGTGTTATTACTTTATTTTCAGTTCAGTTCAGTTCAGTCGCTCAGTCGTGTCTGACTCTTTGCGACCCCATGAATCGCAGCACACCAGGCCTCCCTGTCCATCACCACCTACCGGAGTTCACTCAGACTCACGTCCATCGTGTCAGTGATGCCATCCAGCCTTCTCATCCTGGGTCGTCCCCTTCTCCTCCTGCCCCCAATCCCTCCCAGCATCAGAGTCTTTTCCAATGAATCAACTCTTCGCATGAGGTGGCCAAAGTACTGGAGTTTCAGCTTCAGCATCATTCCTTCCAAAGAAATCCCAGGGTTGATCTCCTTCAGAATGGACTGGTTGGATCTCCTTGCAGTCCAAGGGACTCTCAAGAATCTTCTCCAACACCACAGTTCAAACGCATCAATTCTTCACCACTCAGCCTTCTTCACAGTCCAACTCTCACATCCATACATGACCACAGGAAAAACCATAGTCTTGAGTAGACGGACCTTAGTCAGCAAAGTAATGTCTCTGCTTTTGAATATACTATCTAGGTTGGTCATAACTTTTCTTCCAAGGAGTAAGCGTCTTTTAATTTCATGGCTGCAGTCACCATCTGCAGTGATTTTGGAGCCCCCAAAATAAAGTCTGACACTGTTTCCACTGTTTCCGCAACTATTTCCCATGAAGCTATGGGACTGGATGCCATGACTGTCATTTTCTGAATGTTGAGCTTTAAGCCAACTTTTTCCCTCTCCTCTTTCACTTTCATCAAGAGGCTTTTGAGTTCTTCTTCACTTTCTGGCATAAGGGTGGTGTGTCATCTGCATATCTGAGGTTATTGATATTTCTCCTGGCAATCTTGATTCCAGCTTGTGTTTCTTCCAGTCCAGCATTTCTCATGATTTACTCTGCATATAAGTTAAATAAGCAGGGGGACAATATACAGCCTTGACGTCCTCCTTTTCCTATTTGGAACCAGTCTGTTGTTCCATGTCCAGTTCTAGCTGTTGCTTTCTGACCTGCATACAGATTTCTCAATAGGCAGGTTAGGTGGTCTGGTATTCCCATCACTTTCAGAATTTTCCACCGTTTATTGCGATCCACACAGTCAAAGGCTTTGGCATAGTCAATAAAGCAGAAATAGATGTTTTTTCTGAAACTCTCTTGCTTTTTCCATGATCCAGCGGATGTTGGCAATTTGATCTCTGGTTCCTCTGCCTTTTCTAAAACCAGCTTGAACATCAGGAAGTTCACGATTCACGTATTGNTTCACGTATTGCTGAAGCCTGGCTTGGAGAATTTTGAGCATTACTTTACTAGCATGTGAGATGAGTGCAATTGTGCGGTAGTTTGAGCATTCTTTTGCATTGCCTTTCTTTGGCATTGGAAGGAAAACTGACCTTTTCCAGTCCTGTGGCCACTGCTGAGTTTTCCATACTTGCTGGCATATTGAGTGTAGCACTTTCACAGCATCATCTTTCAGGATTTGAAACAGC
>SJYQ01003356.1:409551-450541 GCA_006410935.1 Redunca redunca | reverse complement strand
AAAAAAAAAAAAAAAAAAAAAAAAAAAAGGCACAAACAAAACTCCAAGCTCATAGATTCAGAGAACTGGCTGGTGGTTGTCATCGGAAGGGTTTGGGTGAGCAAAATTGGTGAAGGGGGTCAGAAGTTTAACAAATTAGTAAGTTATGGGGATTAACTAATGTACAACATGGTGATTACAGTTAATAATACTTTATTGCCTATTTAAAATTTCTAATAGAGTAGATCTTAAGTGTTCTTATCCCAAGAAAAACAAATTTTTCTAACTGTATGGTTGTAGATGTGACCATTTCACAGTATATGCAAATGCAAAATCATTATGTTGTATACTTAAAATTAAAATGTTATATGCCAATTATACTTCAATAAAGATTTAAAATTTAAAAAAAAATCTGTTCTCCATTTTTCAGATGATGAAACTGAGGCAGAGACGTTAGGTCTCCTACCCAGGATTGGACCTAGGCCATCTGGCTCTGCAGTCTGTGTCTCTGATCTCACGTCTTTGCTGCCTTTCTTTATTCCCAGAATCAGTGAAGGGCTGCTGCAGTGTAATGAAAGCTTTTGATTAAGGATGTGAAACTCTAATAACTGAATAAAGCCATTTACTTTTACACTAAGTTTAAATTCCAGTTGCTTCGGTTGCATCGACTTTGGGTTGGAAGACAGTTGCCTCCGTGTCGAGGCTGGTGAAGGGCAAATCCTTGTGTTGCCCAGATAGTCACGTGCAGAGCCTCTGCCACGGTATAGACTGCTCCTTACCCAACGCCAGAGCACCGAAGCTGTGGAGGCAGTAAACCTCACAGCGTTAGGGAATGGAGATGGTTGACTGTAGTCTACAGTCTGGTAGAATTTTAATTAAATGCTCAAGATATAAGTCATTACACATTTAATACTTGTCACAAAACTTCTTTTGAGTCTTGTGGTTTCAGTTCAGTTCAGTTCAGTTCAGTCACTCAGTCATGTCCCACTCTTTTCGACCCCAAGAATCGCAGCATGCTAGGCCTCCCTGTCCATCACCAACTCCTGGAGTTCACTCAGACTCACATCCGTCGAGTCCGTGATGCCATCCAGCCATCTCATCCTCTGTCATCCCCTTCTCCTCCTGCCCCCAATCCTCCCAGCATCAAAGTCTTTTCCAATGAGTCAACCCTTCGCATGAGGTGGCCAAAGTTCTGGAGTTTCAGCTTTAGCATCATTCCTTCCAAAGAAATTCCTGGGCTGATCTCCTTCAGAATGGACTGGTTGGATATCCTTGCAGTCCAAGGGACTCTCAAGAGTCTTCTCTAACACCACAGTTCAAAAGCATCAATTCTTCGGTGCTCAGCCTTCTTCACAGTCCAACTCTCATATCCATACATAACTACTGGAAAAACCATAGCCTTGACTAGACGCACCTTTGTTGGCAAAGTAATGTCTCTGCTTTTGAATATGCTATCTAGGTTGGTCATAACTTTTCTTCCGAGGAGTAAGCGTCTTTTAATTTCATGGCTGCAGTCACCATCTGCAGTGACTTTGGAGCCCGCAAAATCACCATTAATAACAGTGGCTGAACTGTGAAGAGAAGCCACCAAGCCCCTCCTGCATGCCTGCGCCTCAGCACTACTCGTCAGACGTGTGCAGCCCAAGCATGGGCGCTGCCACTGTCCTACGCAGTTCACACTTGCGGCTGCTGCTAGGCCGCTTCAGTCCTGTCTGACTCTTTGCCACCCTGTGGACTGTAGCCCACCAGGTTTCTCTGTCCGTGGATTCTCTAGGCAAGAATACTGGAGTGGGTTGCCATGCCCTCCTTCAGGGGATCATCCTGGCCCAGGGATCAAACCTGTGTCTCTTATGTCTCCTGCGTTGGCAGGCAGATCCTTTACCACTGGCACCATCTGGGAAGCCCCTAATCCATACCCACTGGCTCCAAATTGCAGCAGATGGGCAGCAGATAAGAGTCTGCTTTCTTGGAGGCTATGCCTGAGGTGGTGTCCCTGAGAAGACCTATTTTGAGACTGCCTGCCTCCTGCAGGAGTTTGTGTACAGAGAGTGTGGGGTGGGGGTAGAGGCAGGGAGGGTTCTGTCAGGGGGAAGAAAGGCTCTTCAGAAAGGCCTCAGTCTTCCTGCCTCAGCTTCTTCTCCACCCACCCGACCCCGAATCCCCAGACTCCTGGAGAGCCGTCAGGTCTCCAGGCTAGAAACGCCCTGGTGATGCGGGAGGGCTCGGGGAGCAGACCGTCCTTCAGGGCGACCTTCGTCCCACCCCCTTTCCTCAGATCGCACTGTGTGCCAAGTGGANAACTCAAAATGGATTAAAGATCTAAATGTAAGACCGGAAACTATAAAACTCCTAGAGAAGAACTCTCTGACATATAGCACAGGAGGATCCTCTATGACCCGCCTCCCCGAGTAATGGAAATAAAAGCAAAAATAAACAAATGGGACCTAATTAAACTTAAAATCTTTTGCACAACGAAGGAAACTGTAAGCAAGGTGAAAAGACAGCCTTCAGAATGGGAGAAAATAATAGCAAATGAAGCAACTGACAAAGAATTAATCTCAAAAATATACAAGCAGCTTGTGAAGCTCAATTCCAGAAAAAATAAATGACCCAGTAAAAAAATGGGCCAAAGAACTAAACAGACATTTCTCCAAAGAAGACATACAAATGGCTAACAAACACATGAAAAGATGCTCAATATCATTCATTATCAGAGAAATGAAAATCAAAACCGCAATGAGGTATCATCTCACGCCGGTCAGAGGGGCTGCTATCAAAAAGTCTACAAACAATAAATGCTGGAGAGGGTGCAGAGAAAAGGGAACCCTCTTACACTGTTGGTGGGAATGCAAACTAGTACAGCCACTATGGAGAACAGTGTGGAGATTCCTTAAAAAACTGAAAATAGAACTCCCATATGACCCAGCAATCCCATAGCTGGGTGTACACACCAAGGAAACCAGAATTGAAAGAGACATGTATACCCCAGTGTTCACTGCAGCACTGTTTACAATAGCCAGGACATGGAAGCAACCTAGATGTCCATCGGCAGATGAATGGATAAGAAAGCTGTGGTACATATACACAATGGAGTATTACTCAGCTNACCTAGATGTCCATCGGCAGATGAATGGATAAGAAAGCTGTGGTACATATACACAATGGAGTATTACTCAGCTATTAAAAAGGATGCATTTGAATCAGTTCTAAAGAGGTGGATGAAACTGGAGCCTATTATATAGAGTGAAGTAAGTCAGAAAGAAAAACACCAATACAGTGTATTAACACATATATATGGAATTTAGAAAGATGGTAATGATGACCCTATATGCAAGACAGCAAAAGAGACACAGATGTATAGAACAGTCTTTTGGACTCTGTGGGAGTGGGTGAGTGTGGGATGATTTGAGAGAATGGCATTGAAACATGTGTATTACCATATGTGAAACAGATCGCCAGCCCAGGTTCAATGCATGAGACAGGGTGCTCAGGGCTGGTGCACTGGGATGACCCAGAGGGATGGGATGGGGAGGGAGGTGGGAGGGTTCAGGATGGGGAACACATGTACACCTCTGGCTGATTCAAGTCAATGTATGGCAAAACCACTACAATATTGTAAAGTAATTAGCCTCCAATTAAAATAAATTAATTAAGAAACAAAAAAGATCATGTCATTAGTATACTCCAGTTACACCATGGTTACATAGACAAGGTCTTTGAACTTGAAGCTTGTAAAACCTACACCACTATCATAATGACAAAGCGGTTACCATTTATTAAGTTCCCCCACACGCTGGACAAGGTGTCACATACATTCCAAGTCTAATCCGCTTCAGCAATTCTGCGTTGTTCTATGATTGTCTCCATCTAGCAGATGAAGAAGATGAGGATTAAGTAACCTGCCAGGGACACACAGTCAGAGGCTGGTAGAGCTGAGATTCCAATCCAGGTTGCTCCAGAGTCACCTTTCTTCAAGCTTCCAGAACATCCTGCTTCTCCGTCACTTGATCTGATGGTTTGATGAGTCCTTCAGAATGGGCTGGCTCCATTTATTTGGGCTCTGCATTTCTGGGCATTGCCATGGGGGAATGGGTGGTTTCAGCAAATTCTCAACACTAGCCTTAATGACAAACCTACGCTGCCTGTAAATGAGCATACTGGGTGTCTGTTTGCCCATCCACCTCCTGTGTATTTGGTTGGCATGAGCCGGGTCTCCATATGTGAACCAACTTGAAAAAAATGAGTTCTAGACATGTTTTCAACCGGGTTCTGTCTCTGGGCGTTGGGGGCAGAGGCTACCTAAAAAACGAGTTGAGGCTTGGAATGTGGAATCAGAGCTTCTTGCTGTGTGTCCTGGGGTTAGTTATTTCACTTCTCTGAACTTTATTTTCTGAACTATGTCACAAAAGGTAAATGAAATAACTCAGTGAGCTAAAGTGCTTTGAGGTCTTCCGTGGGTTATCGCTGACGGTCGCACTGACCCTGGGTCCCTCTGGGGTGGGAGCTGCAGCGGGGCCTTGCTCCTGTCATCTACCCAGGCCATTTTTCTGCCTCCTTAGTGTGCGCATCACTTCCTTCCAGTTTCTCTCCAGTGTGAGTATCACTTCCTTTTAGGTGTTGGAAGGCAGGCCCAATACCTCTCCTCAAGCAGAAGCCTCCTACATAGCTTGTCGCTCATGGGAATAGTCCAGCACCCAGCCTACTCTGCAAGCTCCTTGTCTGTACCCTCAGCTTGGGGAGGACAGGCCCACAGTGGCCCTTTGGTAAGTGTTTGAAAGGGGATGACCTGGGCAGTCAGAAGACCAGAGAATCGTTGACTGGGTCATGGGAAGGGGCTCAGCAATTTATCTGAGTTTAAATGCTTTGTGGTTTAGATTCATCTCTGCCTTACATGGCCGCAGGCCCCTTTGGAACAGCCTGATTTATCCTTGGTGGAAAATGGTCCTGCAAGCTGTTCCCTCCTGTGGTTTTCTGAGAGGAAGGCAGCATCCCTCCCCTGGGCCAGGAGCTCCAGGGAGGGGCTCTGCTCCCCCGCCCACCCCCATCAGGTTGCCCAACCAGGCAGCCTCTCTCTGGGACTCAGCAGGGATAGAGGCCAGGTTGGCTGACTTGACTTGAGCAATGACTTGCCTCTGGGCAGGACAGTGATCTCACTGAGCTTTTTATTTTGTGTTTTGTTTTGCCTTCTTGTCCAAGAACCCAAGGGCTTTATTGCAATCTCTTGGCTCCTTTCCTCTGGCCAGAGAAGCAAAGGAGACTTCTTTTGTCCTGGGCCCATGATCACTTGGAGAGCAGGAAGGAGAAGGGGTGGAGGGAAGTGGGTGGGGAGCTGCTGCAGGGGTCAGGGGCTGGACTTCCTCCCAGGACTGTCTCTGTGCCTGGTCCATTCTCTTGCAGGGCCTATAGAATAACTCCTTTCTGGGCTGGACAAGGAGGTGAATGGTTCTGGACTCCAGTGCAGCATCAGCAGCCTCTCTGAGTGCAGAAGTGTGCAGCCTGGCCACTGCCTGGGGCCTTGGACTTGAGCTGATGGGAGAAGCTGCACCCACAGTTCAGGACGAAGCCTGGAGGCACACTGGGAATCCCCCAGACTGCCAGCCACGGGCTTCTCTGCACTCAGCCACTTCCAAACCCACGGCCAGAGGAAGTCAGAAGATGGCTTGAAATAGGCTGGTGTCTCTAGCAGGCAGCCAGGCCTAGACCATCGCCTCCTTACCATAATTCCCTATAAACTCTCCTCCATGCTTGGCATCTCCAGAATCACATGGGGCATTTGTATATCCTTCTAGTATTGGAGAGACAGTGCACGTTTCTTGCTTTTCTTGGCCACGTGGGCCTCAGTTCCCCCAGGAACTCCTGAACTTCAGGCTGAAATCAGCCCTTATGGCTGACTCTAGCTCACCAAGGAGCTTGCCTTTTTCACAGTCACTGAACAGTGGTGAGGGCCTTTTCCCAGTCCTATCTGGTCTTGGCTCTCTACACTTGAGTTCAGGGCAATATGTGAAAGAGTCCCAAACAAGTCCCAAGCTGGTCCCCTGCTATTAGTTGAAGCATCACTCTAGCCTCAGGCATCTTGGTAGGTTGATTTGGTGGTAACTCCTGTAGTCAATGGCCCACAATTCCTGAAGCTCAATCTTGTCATCTAGGAGAGGCCTTCCTTCATTGGACCCCTTCCTTGCTGACTCCCCTGAATGGCCAAGATCCTTAGCAACAGGTTACATCATCAGGTGGTGGGTAGCCCCTACTTTCTTACATGATGATTACAGGACAAGGATTTAGAGCCAGAGGGGCCATTTCAACCAGTTATTCTTTGTATTTCTTTTGGCAGTCTGTGTAACCTCTCAACCTCAGTTTCCAAATCTGTCAGTCCATGTAATAGTTCATATCACATGGGATTGTACATGAGCATAGGGATGATGCCATGACCCCAAAGGGCATGAACAGTGGGCTGAGGACAAGTGAAGGTAAAGGACAAACATGGTATACATTGCTGCTGGAGTGTAAATTTAGTTGCAGCATTTAGGGAAATATATTTTGAAGTAATGGGCTTCCCTGGTGGCTCAGCAGTAAAGAATTCACCTATAATGCAGGAGCTGCATGAGACCCTGGTTCAATTCCTGAGTCAAGAAGATCCCCTGGAGGAGGACACAGCAACCCAGTCTAGTATTCTTGCCTGGAGAATCCCATGAAGAGAGGAGCCTGGCGGGCTACAGTCCAGGGTCACAGAGAGTCCCTGAAGATTGAACAGACTTAGCAAACACACACACGTGCATTTTGAAGTACACTACAGTAAGTACCCTGTATATGAATGAGTTCCCTTCTGAGAGCACATTCCTAAGTTCAATTTGTTTGTAAGTCCAACAAAGATAGCCTAGGTACCCAACTAACACAATTATCTATATAGCAGTGTACCATAAAAGGTTTATAATACGGTTCACACAAATAATACATACATAAACAAATACAAAAAATAAAAACATTTTTAATCTTACAGTATGGTATCTTGAAAAGTACAGTAGTACAGTATAATAGCTGGCATACGGAGGCTGGTGTCAAGTGAACTGGCAAGAAGGCTTACTGACTGGAGGAGGGAGAGGAGGTGAGGAAGGCAGGTCGGCGGTGAAAGGTGATGGAGAGCAAGCTGCAATTTCACTCACGCTTGATGTTTCACACCTTTGAAAGTTCACAGCTTGAAGGTTCATATGTAGGGAATTTAATGTAAGTACTGATGTAAAATTTGAACAAATTTTACAGAAAAAAAGAGAAGACTGAAGGAAGTGTTTTTATTTATTGTCACTTGCTCTGGGTTATACTCTAAACATGGGGGTCAGGGGTTATCTGGTTAAGGGTCGCTCTCGCTGCCTTAGGTAGATTTGATAAGAGTCTGACACTGATGTGTGAGAGGGGCTGGTCCCTGCCCAGCAAGCCCTCTTCATTGGTGCTGCCTCAGCTTTCCCACAGGCTTTTGCACGTCGGAGATTTCTCCTTGAATTAAGTCTCAGCTCTCTTGGGCTTCAGCACCCGCACCACGGCAAGAATCAGATCTGGGGCTCCCGTGAGGGGCTGGGCTGATGTTTTCTTAGAAAATTGCTAGCAGTATCAGAAAGGGGAGTGAGAAGATTCTCTTTGCACAGATGTCACAGTGGTGGACGTGAAGGTAAGGCAAGTCCTTGCTGCTTACTCTAGCGGTTGGCGGCCCTTCTTTGACCCTCCCTCTACTTTGCTGTTTGGATGGTGGGAGCCACCCTGAACCACCAGGACGAGGGTGCCCACTGAGAGCACAGAGTAACGGTCTGGGAAGAGACTGGGGCATCGCACCAGTCCTGAACTCCTTCTCAGGACTTTTATGTGAGAGAAAAATAAGCTTGTACCTTGTTAGAGCCTTTGTTGTTGTGGGTTTTCTGTTGCCTTCCTTTGTACCTTATCCAGATGAGCTACTTAGCTTAGTAAGTGATGGAGTGGGGAATTTGAACCCGAGTCAGTGAGATCTTAAGCCCACACTATCCCACCACAATCTGATGCTTCTTGGGCCCTGCGTGTGCTCCAGCTGTACCCCCATCATCTCTTAGGTGGAAATGTAAAGGGGTGGGAATTGGAGGAGTGGAGCTTGTCTGATGTGGCTGTTTATATTCATTCATTCCAAAGACAGCTCAGGGGCATTTGATGGATACAGAGGCAACTTGGGGACCAAACCCAGGACCCTGAGATGGTGGTGGAGATGACAGCTCCCCTAAGATCCAGGAAACTCCAGCTCTCTGCCACAAGACTTGCCACACAGCCACCCCTTGTGGCAGGTGAAAGCTGTACTCAGGTAGCCCTGGGTCCCTCCATCTCCACTGACAGACTCTGGTCTACTGCGCCCCCTCTAATGAAACGTGGCCAAGGAAAACTGCTGCAAAGCTGAGGAATGCCCCAGGTGCATTCTCTTGCCACAGGGGCTTTTAAATGTCAGGTCAGCAAGGCAGGGCTCCCTTCCAGTCAGGAAGTATATTTTCTCTTGCTTGATCTCATGAGGAGTGGTAATCAGTTCCAGGGCTAAGTAGGAGTTTGAGTTAAAAGGGCTGTAATATCCCACTGGTAAACTCTCAGAGCCTTCACATCTGAGAGGAGAGTCTGAGCTAGGAATGACAATAGCTGGCTGCATACCTAGGAAAGTGGTATTCCCAAACAGACAGGACATATTTAACTGGCGGGTTGATCTTGAGCAAATCTCCTATCTTGTCTCTCTCCTGGTTTGGGAATGATAATCACTATCTCTCATGATTATTGCAACATTCAATGAGATACCAAATATGAAGAATCTATAAATATAAAAGATTAGGATTCTGCATTTGTGTGGTAGAAATGAGAATTTCTGTTGTTTGGCACATTGTGCCCAGCCAGATCACTTTCCCAGGCATGGTATGTGGCAGGTGTTGGACAAATGCTAAACGGCTAACACATACTGAAGTTTGCTTCAGGGACCCTTTCCCAAGTGTCTACCTCATAAAGTTTCTATGAGGATAAAATGATACAACATACTTAAGGAAATTAATCCTATGTATGGCATACAGCAGGTATTCAGTAAACATTACAGATAGTTATCCAAGAGACTTTGGCATCAGGAACCTCTTAGTGTGTTAGGAAGGGGTAGAGATCTGGTGAGTGGGTCAGTGGATTGGATGTTACCTGTGAGGGAGTGAGGTGAGCAGAGAGGGGCAGCTGAGTTTCCTCGGTTTTCTCAGCTATGGGGAGTGAGGGTCTTTATACAGCTTATGAAAAAATCCAGTCATTGCATATATTTACCAACAGAGGATGTCATTTCTATACAAATAAGTGCATTATTTTCCTCTGCTAATCTGAATCAGGTTTCACCAAGGCAGCCCAGGTTGATCGGGAAGACCAGTTATGTGGCAGGGTAGACTTAGGAAAGTGTCTCAAGATCTGTACAGACATCAGAAAAAGTCAGGATGAGGAGAACCACTGAGCCAAGCTGATGGGGAAGCTTTCTAGGAGGTGAGGTTTGAGCTGGCACTCAGGAACCTATGGAGGGAAAGCAGCGAGCGTTTCCAGGGGGAATTCCTAGCTAGGTGACCAGATCTTGGATAGAGCAATGGCAGTGAGAGTAGCTAAGGACACCAAGGGGGGAAACCGGACTGAGATTCCAGGGGTCTTAGGAGAACAGTGGATACAGGGCACAAGTCAGAAGGGACATAGTTTTAATGGAACACTGACAGCATTTTCTCCAGCTGGTTTGACTGTCTGTTAGGTATGACTTCAGGATTCTCTTGTGGCTCAAATGGTAAAGAATCTGCCTGCAATGCAGAGGACCCAGGTTTGATCCCTGGGTCAGGAAGATCCCCTGGAGAAGGGAATGCCTATCCACTCTGATATTCGTGCCTGGAGAATTAATTCCACGGACAGAGGAGCCTGGTGGGATATAGTCCATGGGGTAGCAAAGAGCTGGACATGACTGAGTGACTAACATTTTCACTTCACTTCACTTTTCACTATATATAACTGTGTCTGCAGTGGCCTCACCCAACAGAGCACCTTTCAAGCAAGCTGTAATTCTGCAGGATTCCTCCCTGTGAAGATTCTAGACACAAGTGCAATATTTAGAGATGTTAATAGCAGTAAGATTCCATTGCTTCTTTCCATTCTGAGTAGAGAAGTCTAGGAATTTCTCAGTTTTCCCTTGCCTCTGAACTAGTGGTTGTGCTTCAATCACAGTTGAATTAGCAGAGAGAAATTGCACAGTTATTTGAAAAGGGAATTTTTGGTATAAAAATTAACTATTTTCAGGGAATTAACTACAGAGTGGGCATAAAAGGGATTGTTAAAAAAAATCTTCTAAGGCTGATGAGAGTATACAAAGAAGGAACACACAGGGCAGGAAGAGGAGAGGGGTTCCTCAACGCTGGGGTTCAGCCCTTGTTGGGGAAGGTGTGGGTGTGGCCTATGGATGGCAGAGAAATTCTCTGAGTTGTCTTTGGACAAAACTGGTCCATAGTCAGAGATCCAAGACTGATGGGCAAGGACTACAGTCTTGGGCTGCCAGCTGGAAGCTTCCTGCTGAGTGTCCATAAAATTCCCAGGAAGTTGTTTTAGGGGAATGCAGCTGAAATCATGGTGAAGCCACCTAGGGCTCGCAAAGAACTCATTGAGAAATCTCTTTGGGAGAATCTTGCATGCAGGACTTTCCAGTAACCCCTGCCTTTCATCAGGAATCCACCTATGAAGGATGTAGCTAAACTTGCCGCTGGGAAACTAGGAGAGATGCCCACAAGACTAGCCATAGAGACGCCACCAGCACGTGTACCGCTGAAACTTGCTGGGAGTAAGCTCCACCAGCCTTCAGAGTCCTGAGAAAAATCAGAAGGAAAGCAAAGGAACCAGGAGGAGGCTCTTCTCCTCCTGTCCCTCCAGTGCCCTCTGCTGAAAAAGCATAGCATGTGCCAGGGAGAAGACAGCCCAGACATGTATAAAGGGTGCATTTGGAGCTGAAAGGTAATACATTGATAACTGATACTGGATATTAGTGAGCTCGACTGGGGGTCGGGGACTTTCCCATTAAACAGTTCTGGAGAATATCTTTATGAGATATTCCTGCCACCTGAGAAATGAATCCAAATGAAGAACCCCAAGGATGATAGAGCAAAAGGCAAAGAATAATTAAATCAATAAAACTAATAAAGCTATGTAAGTTAAGTTGTTTTGATTAATATGATATGAAACTCAAGAAAAATGAGATCCTTACAATTATATATAATAAAGACTTCATAATTATGAATTCAGATTTTAATATCACAAATTGCCTTGACAAAAAGTGGATGGTAGCAAAGGGAGTGTGTTCAATTTTTCATCTGTCATAAGTGATGTCAATAGCTATGGTTTTATTCTTGATGTTAATATATTTAAGAGATTTTAAAAATAAGAAGTACCCTAAGTGAACTTATTCACAAAATGGAAACAAACTCACAGACTTAGAGAACAAACTTATGGTTGCCAGGGGGGAAGGAGGGGAAAGGATCATTAGAGAGTTTGGGATTGACATGTACACACTGATTTATTTAAAATGGGCAACCAATAAGGTCCCACTGTACAGCACAGGGAAATCTACTCAATGTTATGTGGCAGTCTGAATGGAAAGGGAGATTGGGAGAGAATGGCTACATGTATGTGTATGGCTGAGTCCCTTTGCTGTCCACCTGAAACTATTACAACATTGTTAATTGGCTATGTTGTTCAGTCATTCAGTCGTGTCCAACTCTTTGCGACCCCATGGACTGTAGCACACAAGGCTTACCTGTCCTTCACCATCTTTTGGTGTTTTCTCAAACATGGGTTCATTGAGTCAGTGATGCTATCTAACCATCTCATTCTCTGTGACCCCCCCTTCTCTTCCTCCCCTCAGTCTTTCCCAGAATCAGGGTCTTTTCCAATGAGTTGGCTCTTTGCATCAGGTGGCCAGAGTGTTGGAACTTCAGCCTCAATCCTTCCAATGGATATGCAGGATTGCTTTCCAGTTGGGATGGATGGGTTTGATCTCCTTGCAGTCCAAGGGACTCTCAAGAGTCTTCTCCAGCACCACAGTTCAAAAGCATCAATTCTTTGGCACTCAGCCTTCTATATGGTCCAACAGTCACATCCATATATGACTACTGGAAAAACTGTAGCTTTGACTAGATGGACCTTTGTTGGCAAAGTGATGTCTTTGCTTTTTAATATGCTGTCTAGGTTTGTCATAGCCTTTCTTCCAAGGAGCGTCTTTTAATTTCATGGCAGCAGTCACTGTCCACATGATTTGGGGCCCAAGAAAATAAGATCTGCCACTGTTTCCCTATCTATTTGCCATGAAGTGATGGGACCAGATGCCATGATCTTAGTTCTCTGAATGTTGTTTTAAACCAGCTTTTTCACTCTCCTCTTTCACCTTCATCAAGAGGTTCTTTAGTTCCTCTTCACTTTCTGCCATTAGGGTGGTGTTGTCTGCATATATGAGGTTGTTGATATTTCTCCCAGCAATCATGATTCCAGCTTGTGCTTCATCCAGCCCGGCATTTTGCATGATAAACTCTGCATATAAGTTAAATAAGCAGGGTGACAATATACAACCTTGATGTATTCCTTTCCCAACTTTTAACCAGTCTGTTGTTCCATGTCTGGCTCCAACTGTTGCTTCTTGACCTGCATATAGATTTCTCAGGAGACAGGTAAGGTGGTTTGGTATTCCCATCTCTTGAAAACGTTTCCACCGTTTGGTGTGATCCACACAGTCAAAAGCTTTAGGGTAATCAACGAAGCAGAAGTATCCCACTGAGAATAACTAGAACAGATCAAAAGAATGAAATACCTGCTTGAGAGCATGGAAACACTAATAAGGTACTGAAGAATCATGGATCAAGATCTGGAAGAAAATTTGTCTGCTGAAATTGAGTCTTGCGTCTGGGCCTCTTTTGCCCAATCATGGAGCTGGAGTTGAAGTCTAGAATCCACTAAGGGTGGGAACCTTCATAAAATTACCTCCCCCAACCCCAACACATGCACACACTTGCGTGCGCACGCACACATGCACACACACACACACACACACACACACACACACACACACACTTTGAGTTGGAATTCAAAAGTGCCGTATCACAGGCATAAGTCATCTAGCTCTTATATACAGCAGCTCAGGGCAAAGTCATCTGGGTGACCCAGAAACATGTTAATTTCTGAAACTGGATTATATCAATAGTTACTCCAGACTCTCCTAGGCTTTCTTAGTTTGGAAGAAGTGAATAAGCCGGGAGCAGAAAAGGAGAACTGAAAAAAACTGCTCACAAAGAGGCTGATCTTTCACTGAGTACACTTTCTCAGCACTCTAGGCTAAGAATGGGGAATCAAGATAAAGAAGGATCTGGGGGAGAGGGGGGAGAACAAGAGGGTGGAGGAGTAGGTGGACGTGGAGTACACCTCTCTCCACGGATACATCAGGAACACACCTTTAGACACAGACGTGCGTGCAGAACACCAGCTGAGAGTGGACAGGAGGACCTAACCCGCGGAAAAGAATACATAGAACCACGCAAAACTCAGTAGGATGAAGGAATTAGGGAGGAAAACAGGAATATTAGTAGGACTGGACCTGCCCTCAGTGAGTGGGGGAACTGAAGCAGGGGTCCCATCTCCACAGCGGGGCAATTGTCAGAGTCAGAGTAGAAACATTTAAGGCTGAGAGTGAAATAGCTGATCTGTGGCAGCCTAAATGGAATGAGAATCACAGTCTTTCCTGCAACCATACATACCCTGTTCAGGAATACTGGTCTCCTGGAAGGCACAGGGGCTGGGATCTGGAGTTTAGGGATTGTGGAGCAACCTCAGGGCAAGGGCTGCGGTTGTCTGTGGAGAGATGGACCAAGGGGACATGAGGGAAGAGATTGTGGGGGGAAATGCCTGTGGAGGAAAGTCAGGCAGCCACGGAAGCAAGGCGATATTGCTGAGTTATGCATAGGGGCTGGAGCCATCACCATAGTCTCTCTTTCCTCACGCGCCAGCATTGGCAGCTGAACAATAGAGAGGCTGGCCCATCAAACGCCTTACACACTGAACTACAGACCAGAACCCCAGCCAGGGTGTCCCTTTAAGTGACTGATGCTCTGAACTACAGAGTAGGACCCTACTCAGGAGTGCCCCTCTATGTGCCTGATGTCCCAAACAACAGAGAAGGACGCCAGGCAAGGGAGCCTGAATGGGCAGGGCTATGGAGAAAGACTGGCCAAAGAGGCCTTCTGATTACCAGCTACAAGAGGCTCGAAAAAGACTCTGAGAGGGCCATAACTCATGCGGTGGAGGCAGTCTGCATCCCTGCACACTTGGCACTGCCAGGGTCCCCACAAGGCAAGCAGCTGCACCACCTTCATGCTTACCTCTCACTGGGGTAGAGCTGCCACAGGCAAAAAAAAAAAAAAAGGAAAGTCTAGTGTGTTCATGCACACAGCGTTGCTTCGGTCCTGTCCAACTCTTTGTGACTCTGCAGACTGTGGCCAGCCAGGCTTCTCTGTCAGAGAAGAGGTTCTCCAGGCAAGAATACTGCAGCGTATTGGCCACTACTGGTTGCCATACCCTCCTAGGGCACTATATTTCCTGCTGTCCTAGCCGCCAACCCCTCTGAGTACCTGGTGTTGCCAGAACTCCTGTGGCCCAAGCAGCTGCACCACCTCCACACCTGACCCTCACTGGGGCAGACCCAAGCCCTCCAGGGCAGCCTCAGGAGCAAACCCCAGTGGACGACCCACAAACGGAGGTGGAAATAAAACCACGATTGAAACCCAGGGGCAGTGTGACGAAGGAAGAAGACCCAAAACCTTCCCACCAGCTGTACAAGCTGCGGATTAAATCCACAGGATAACCTAAGGAGACTCTGTGTCCATGGAATATATAAAAGGCCATTGAGAGCTCCCACAAAAGAAAATGCACTAGCTCTGATAGCTGTGGACATTGGAGGCAAGAACACACAGGAGTAGGACAAGATTAGAACCTGAGCTGCCCCCACAGCAGGTCCAGAGATCAGCACAGTGTAGGAGGGCATCCTAGGCAGGTGAGGTGGACTGTGATTCCCTGCACAGGAAGGACTCTGAAAGCAGTGACTCAAGAAAAACATTTATCATTCTTATTTTTTGACTTGTTCTGTAGATTCTTTTGGATCCCTGCCCCCACCCCGTTAGAGTTGTTGATTTTATTGGCACTAAGAAATCCAATTAAGCTTTTGAGCTTTTTTTCCCCCCTTATTCCTCAGTCACATTTTTTATTGTTGTCATAAACCTCTCCCTCTACTTTGCGCTTTTGCAGTTCTGTGGGGTTTTCCCCTTCTTTTTCTTTTCTTTTTTTTTAATTTTAATTTTTAAACCTATTATTATATTTTCTACATTTATTCTTTCGTTTGCTTTTCCTACTGTTCTTTTCCCCTTGCAGTTAATTTATAATGTACATAAATCTTCATCTACCTCTATTTAACTTTGCATATCTATTCTTTTTTCTTTTTTTTCTCTCCTTTCCTGTCAACGTATTTGTTAGTTTTATTTTCATTGCTTTATTCTCCAATTGGCACCTTGCTTTAATTTTGTTTTCCAGTTTATGCTTTAATATGTTTTGTTCTGGTAGATATAATTTTTGTTTTCCTTTGTTCACCAGGTCAATCTATTGTACTTAATTTTTGCTGGACTGTTTTAATTTTTCCTATGCAGAGTACATCATGAGAAATGCTGGGCTGGAAGAAGCACAAGCTTGAATCAAGATTGCCGGGAGAAATATCAATAACCTCAGATAGGCAGATGACACCAACTTTATGGCAGAAAGTGAAGAACTAAAGAGCCTTTTGATGAAAGTGAAAAAGGAGAGTGAAAAAGCTGGTTTAAAACTCAACATTCAGAAAACTAAGATCATGGCATCTGGTCCCATCACTTCTTGGCAAATAGATGGGGAAACAGTGGCTGACTTTATTTTTTTGGGCTCCAAAATCACTGCAGATGGTGATTGCAGCCATGAAGTTAAAAGACACTTACTCTTTGGAAGGAAAGTTATGACCAACCTAGACAGCATATTAAAAAGCAGAGACATTATTTTGTCAACAAAGGTCTGTCTAGTCAAGGCTATGGTTTTTCCAGTGGTCATGTATGGATATGAGAGTTGGACTATAAAGAAAGCTGGGTGCAGAAGAATTGATGCTTTTCAACTGTGGTGTTGGAGAAGACTCTTGAGAGTCCCTTGGACTGCAAGGAGATCCAACCAGTCCATCCTAAGGGAGATCAGTCATGGGTGTTCATTGGAAGGACTGATGTTGAAGCTGAAACTCCAATACCTTGGCCACCTGATGAGAAGAGCTGACTCCATTTGAAAAGACCCTGATACTGGGAAAGATTGAGGGCAGGAGGAGAAGGGTACGATAGAGGATGAGATGGTTGGATGGCATCACCGACTCAATGGACATGGGTTTGGGTGGACTCTGGGAGTTGGTGATGGACAGGGAGGTCTGGCGTGCTGCAGTTCATGGGGTGGCAAAGAGTCAGACATGACTGAGTGACTGAACTGAACTGAACTGAATGGGTGTATATGCATATGTGTATATTCAGTCACACTCTCTATTGTTTTGATAAGCCTCTGCCTCTATACTGGGCGTTTGCAGTTCTGTGGAGTTTTCCCCTTTTTTCTTTCTTCTTCCATTTTATCCCTCCTTTCTCTTTTTTATAATTTTAATTTTTAATTTTTTAAACCTATTATATTTTTTCTACGTTTGTTCCTTCTTTTCCTTTCCTGCTGTTCTTTTCCCCTTGCAGTTAATCTTTGATATATAAAAATCTTTATCTACCTCTATTTAACTTTGCATATCTATTCTTTCTTTTCTTTCTCTCCTTTCCTCTCAACATATGTGTTAGTTTTGTTTTCATTGCTTTATTCCCCACTTGGCACCTTGCTTTAGTTTTTTTTTTTTCCCCCAGTTTGTGCTTAAGTTAGTTTTGTTCTTAACTGGTAAATATAATTTTTGATTTCCATTGTTTGCTGGGTCAATCTACTGTATTTTTGTTGGACTGTTTTCACTTTGTGCATGGGTGTATATGTATATATGTATATTCCATTATTTTACTTATTATGTGCCTGAGTTTGTAACTGCCATTTGTCTGGGGTTCATTTTTGGCTTCTTGTTTTTGAATATTTGTTTTACTCTCCCTCAATGCCAAAACAAACCACTTGTGGAATCTTTGTTTCTGACCAAAGATCAAGCCCTGAGCCTTTGGAGTGGGAGCACTGACTCCAAGACCCTAGACTACCAGATAACTAACCCTAGCGAGTATGAAATAGTGAGAACTCCCACAAAGGAAACTACCTGAATACAAGACCTGACATCACTCAACCACCAGTAGCACCCTGCACAGGATGCCTCATCTAAACAACAAACAAAACAAAAATACGAGCCTAATCATCAACAGACAGGAGTACCACCTCACTCAGCCTTGCCTATCAGAGGAAAAACAAGCAAACGAAAACTCAGCACAAATCTCACCCTATACAAAACACACAAACCAATGGACCAACCTTAGGAGGGCAGAAACCAAAAGGAAGAATGAATTCAACCTTCTTCAAGGAAATAATTCAACTTTCCTTGGAGCCTGGGAGAAGGAGAACTCAAATACAGTAACATTAAAAAAAAAGAAAGAAAAAGAAAAGGCAGAGAAATACTGCACAAATGAAAAAACAAACTAGAAACACAGAAGTACAAATAAATGAAGAGGAAATAGGAAAATTGTCTGAAAAAGAATTCAGAATAATGAGAGTAAAGATGATCAAAACCCTTGAAAACAAAATGGAGAAAATGCAAGAATCAATTAACAAAGACCTAGAAGAATTAAGGAATAAGCATACAGAGACAAACAACACAATTACTGAAATTAAAACTCTAGAAGGAATCAATAGCAAAGTATCTGAAGCAGAAGAATGGATCAGTGAGGTGGGACATAAAATAGTGGAAATAACTTCTGAAGAGCAGAGTAAAGTAAAAAAAAAAAAGAAAGAAAAAGAAAAGACCTGAGGACAGTCTCAGAGACCTCTGGGGCCATATCAAAGGCACCAACATCCGAATTATAGGGGTCCCAGAAGAATAGAAAAAGAAAGGATGTGAGAAAATTTTGAAGAGATTATAGTTGAAAATTTCCCCAACATGGAAAAGGAAATAGCCAATCAAGTCCAAGAGGCACAAAGAGTCCCATACAGGATAAACCCACGGAGAAACACGCCAAGACATACTAAAACATAACAAAGACTAAACACAAAGAAAGAATATTAACAGAGGCAAGGGAGAAGCAACAGGTTACATATAAGGGAAACCCCATACGCTTAACAGCTGGCCTTTCAGCAGAAACTCTGCAGGCCAGCAGGGAATGGCAGAATATATTTAAAGTACTGTTAGGGGAAAATCTACAACCGAGATTACTGTACCCAGCAAGGATCTCATTCAAAATTGATGGAGAAATAAAAAGCTTTTCAGACAAGCGAAAGTTAAGAGAATTAAGTACCACCAAACCAACTTTATAACAAATGTTAAATGGACCTGTATAGCCAAGAAATGCAAGAGAAGAAGAAAGATTTATAGAACCAAACCCAAACAATTAGAAAATGGAAGTAGGAACATATATATCAACAATTACTTTAAATGTAAATGGATTAAATGCTCCAACCAAAAGACACAGACTGGCTGAATGGATACAAAAACAAGATCCATATATATGCTGTCTATAAGAAACCAATTTCAGACCTCAAAACACATACAGACTGAAAGTGAGAGGATGGAAACATATATTCCATGGAAATGGGAAGCAAAAGAAAGCTGAAGTAACAATCCCCGTATCAGAAAAAATAGACCTTAAAATAAGGAAGATTACAAGAGGTAAGGAAGGACACTCCATAATGATAGAGGGATCAGTCCAAGAGGAAGACTTAACAATTGTAAATAAATATGCACCCAACATAGGAGCACCTCAATACATAAGACAAACACTAGCAGACATAAAAGGAGAAATTGACAGTAACATAATAATATGAGGAGACTTTAACACCCTACTCACACCAATGGGCAGATCATTTCAAAACAGAAAATTAATAAGGAAACAGAAGTCTTAAAGGATACATTAAAAGATATGGATCTCATAGATATCTTCAGGACATTCCATCCAAATGCAGAAGAATACACCTTCTTCTCAAGTGCACATGGAACATTCTCTAGGATAGACTGCCTCTTGGGTCACAAACCAAATCTTAGTAAATTTAAGATATTGAAATTATATCGAGCATCCTCTGTGATCACAACACTATGAGACTAGATATCAATCACAAGAAAAAAAAAACCTGTAAGAACACAAACACATGGAGATTAAACAACATGTTTCTAAATAACCAACAGGTTACTGAAGAAATCAAAAGGGAAATCAAAAATTTCTAGAAACAAGTGACAAGGAAAACACAACAACTCAAAACCTATGGGATGCAGCAAAAGCAGTTTTAAGAGGGAAGTTTATAGCAATACAATCCTACATCAAGAAACAAGAAAATCATTGAAGAGACAACCTAAATTTACACCTAAAACAACTGGAAAAAGAAGAGGAAAAAACTCCAAAATTAGTAGAAGGGAACAAATCATAAAGATCCAAGCAGAAATAAATGAAAAAGAAGTGAAAGAAACAATAGTAAAGATTAATAAAACTAAAAGCTGGTTCTTTGAAATGATAAACAAAATTGACAAATCCTTAGCTAGACTCATCAAGAAAAAAGAAAGAAGAATCAAATCAACAAAATTAGAAATGAAAAAGGAAAGGTTACAACAGACAATGCAGAAACACAAAGGATTATGAGACTATTATGAACAACCATATGGCAATAAAATGGATAACCTGGAAGAAATGGACAGATTCTTAGAAAAGTTCAATCTTCCAAGACTGAGCCAGGAAGAAACAGAAATTATAAACAACTCAGTTACAAGCAGTGAAATTGAAGCTGTGATTAAAAAATCTCCCCCCCCAAAAAGCCCAGGACCAGATGGCTTCACGGGAGTATTCTATCAAACATTTAGAGAAGAGCTAATGCCTATCCTTCTAAAATTCTTTCAAAAAATCTCAGAGAAAGGAACACTTCCAAATTCATTCTATGAGGCCACCATCACTCTGATACCAAAACCAGACAAAGACAACAGAAAAAAAGAAAACTACAGGCCAATATCACTGATGATCATAGATGCAAAAATCCCCAACAAAATTTTAGCACACCGAATTCAGCAACACAAGGTAAAGCTCATACACCATGATCAAGTTGGGTTTATTCCAGGACTGCAAGGATTCTTCAATATATGTGAATCAATCAATGTGATACACCATATTAACAAATTGAAAGATAAAAACATAGGATCATCTCAGTAGATGCAGAAAAAGACTTTGGCAAAATTCAGCACCCATTTATGATTAAAACTCTTCAGAAAATGGGCATAGAAGGAACCTACCTCAACATTGTAAAGGCCATATATGATAAGCCTACAGCAAACATTATTCTCTGTAGTGAAAAACTGAAAGCATTCCCTCTAAGATCAGGAATAAGACAAGGGTGTCCACTTTCACCACTATTATTCAACATAGTTCTGGAAGTCCAAGCTACAGCAATCAGAGAAGAAAAAGAAATAAAAGGAATCCAGATCAGAAAAGAGGAAGTAAAGCTCTCACTGTTTGCAGATAACATGATACTGTACATAGAAAACCCTAAAGATAGTATCAGAAAATTGCTAGAGCTAATCAGTGAATTTAGCAAAGTCAAATGATACAAAATCAACACACAGAAATCACTTGCATTTCTATATACTAACAATGAAAAATCAGAAAGAGAATTAAGGAATCAATCCCATTCACCCTTGCAACAAAAATAATTAAATATCTAGAAATAAGCTTACCTAAGGAGATGAAAGAACTGTACACAGAAAATTATAAGACACTAGTGAAAGAAATAAAAGATGACATAAACAGATGGAAAAGGTAGGAAGAATCAATATTGTGAAGTTACTATACTACAAAATGCAATCTATAGATTCAACGTGATCCCTATCAAATTATCATTGTCATTTTCACACAAACTAGAACAAAAACTTTCACAATTCACTTGGAAAAACAGCAGACCCTAAATAGCCAAAGCAGTCTTGAGAAAGAAGAATGGAACTGGAAGAATCAACCTTCCTGACTTCAGGCTATACTACAAAGCTACAGTCATCAAGACAGTATGGTAGTGGCACAGAAACAGAAATATAAACCAATGGAACAAGATAGAAAGCCCAGAAATAAACCCATGCACCTATGGGTACCTTATTTTTGACAAAGGAAGCAAGAATATACAATGAGGCGAAGACAGCTCTTGAATAAATGGTGTTCAGAAAACTGGACAGCTACCTGTAAAAGAATGAAATTAGAAGATTTCCTAACACCACACTCAAAAATAAACTCAAAATGGATTAAAGACCTAAATGTAAAATCAGAAACTATAAAACTCTCAGAGGAAAACATAGGCAGAACACTTGATGACATAAATCAAAGCAAGATCCTCTATGACGCACCTCCTAGAGTAAGGGAAATAAAAACAAAAGTAAACAAGTGGGACCTAATTAAACTTAAAAGCTTTTGGACAGAAAAGGAAACTATAAACAAGGTGAAAAGACAACACTCAGAATGGTAGAAAATAATAGCAAATGAAACAACTGACAAAGATTAATTTCTAAAATATACAAGCAGCTCACACAACACAATACCAGAAAAACAAACAACCCAATCAAAAAGTGGGAAAAAGACCTAAACAGACATTTCTCCAAAGAAGACATACGGGTGGCTAACAGACACATGAACAGATGCTCAACATCAGTCATTATTAGAGAAATGCAAGTCAAAACTATGGTGAGATATTACTTCACACAGGTCAGAATGGCCATCATCAAAAAGTCTACAAACAACAAATGCTGGAGAGGGTGTGGAGAAAACGGAATGCTCTTGCACTGTTGGTGGGAATGTAAATTGATACAGCCACTATGGAAGATGGTATGGAGATTCCTTAAAAAACTAGGAATAAAGCCACCGTATGACCCAGGAATCCCACTCCTAGGCATATACCCTGAAGAAATCAAAATCGAAAAAGATACATGTATCCCATTGTTCATTGCAGCACTATTTACAATAGCTAGAACATGGAAGCGACCTAGATGTCCATCAACAGATGAATGGATAAGGAAGTTGTGGTACATATACACAATGGAATATTACTCAGCCATAAAAAGGAACACATTTGAGTCAGTTCTGATGAGGTGAATGAACCTAGAACTTATTATACAGAGTGAAGTGAGTCAGAAAGAGAAAGATAAATACTGCATTCTAACACATATATATGGAATCTAGAAAAATGGCCCTGAAGAATTTATTTACAGGGCAGCTTCCCTGGTGGCTCAGAGGTTAAAGCATTCTGCCTGCAATGCGGGAGACCCGGGTTCAATCCCTGGGTCGGGAAGATCCCCTGGAGAAGGAAATGGCAACCCACTCCAGTACTCTTGCTTGGAGAATCCCATGGAGGGAGGAGCCTGGTAGGCTACAGTTCATGGGGTCGTAGAGAGTCGGACATGACTGAGCGACAAACTACTACTAACTACTACTAATGGAGAAACAGACATAGAGAATAGACTTATGGACATGGGGAGAGGGTAGGAGAGGGTGAGATGTATGGATAGAGTAACATGGAAACTTACATTACCATATGTAAAATAGATAGCCAACGGGAATTTGCTGTATGGCTCAGGAAACTCAGGAAACCCAAACAGGGGCTCTATATCAACCTAGAGGGGAGGGGTTGGGAGGGAGATGGGAGGGAGGTTCAAAACGGAGGGGACATATGTATACCTACGGCTGATTCATGTTGAGGTTTGACAGAAAACAGCAAAATTCTGTAAAGCAATTATCCTTCAATAAAACATAAATTAATTAAAAAAAAAGATATAGGAATATCTCCTGAAGCTCAGAAAGTCAGGTGTTAGAGTGCAGAGCAAAGAAGAGAACATAGAATATATAGGACAGAAAGAAAGCACATCGTAAAATGGTAAATATAAATCCATATGCATCTATAATTATATTGCAGGCAAGGGAAGTACTGGACTAGACTTTTAAATAACAATTTTCTGTTTATAAGAGTACATCTAAAACACATAGTAAATTTGAAAGAAGAAGAATAGATAAAATACACTAAGCAGACACTGACCTCTAAAATACTTGTGTCATTGTATTAACATAAACAAAATAAACTTCAAAGCATATATATTTCTAGATAAAGAATAATACTTCATAATGATAAACTCACTAGGATAATGATAAATTCACTAGGAATATATAGTAATTCTAAATTTATAATTTTTATGTATTCATTCATAAAACATTATGTATTATGTTTATTTTATGTATCCATGTGTATTCACAAACAGGCTTGGTGCCTGTTTTACAGTTTTTGCCTCCTTGAGAAATTCATTTCTCAAACAGGGCAAGAGCCAGGGCAATTTTGCCCCTCGGCTTTAGCCCTTTGTAGACTAGCAGCTAGGATTACTGCCCAGGTTCAATTTCTGGGCAGGGAGCTATTGATAAGATCTCACTTCAAGCCACCACTCACTGCTGTCTCTTTAGAAACATGTATACTATCAAGCAAGAAACGAATCGCCAGTTGATGTCAGATGCAGAATGCAGGATGCTTGGGACTGGTGCAAGGAGAGGACCCAGAGGGATGGCATGGGGTGGGAGGTGGGAGGGGATTCATGTTTGGGAACGCTTGTACACTCGTGGTGAATTCATGTCAATGTTTGGCAAAACCAATACAGTAATGTAAAGTAAACTAAAGTTAAAATAAAAATTTTAAAAAAAAAAAAAAAAAAAAAAAAAAAGATCATAGCCACGATAAAAACACTCCCGACAAACACACAACGAAAGACATTCTAAAAAATACCTGACCAATACGCCCCCAAATTATTAACATTAGCATACACAAGAAAAGTCTGAGAAACTATCATAGAAGGCTGAGACAACTAAAACAAAAGCAACTTTAGGGAAAAATCAGAAATCTAAACACAGCATAGAATTCAGTTAGTTTTTTAAAAAAGCAATTGAACTGCTAGGAAAAATGGGCTAATCTATAATCATAACTGAAAACTTATGCACATCGTGTTTTGGTAAAAAGTTTAAGCAAACAAAAAATTAGTGAGAATTATAAGAATGTAATTAACAAACTTACTGAATTGACATATATAGGACATTACGTGAAACAACAGAATGTACATTGTTTCAAACACTCGCAAAGCATTTACAAAAATTAACTATACACTGAGCCACAAAGTAAGCCACAACAAATTTGAAAGGATTGAAATCATACAAAGAATGTTTCTAACCACAATGCAATTAAGCCAATAATTAC
Organism: Redunca redunca; assembly: GCA_006410935.1. Classification (NCBI taxonomy): domain Eukaryota; kingdom Metazoa; phylum Chordata; class Mammalia; order Artiodactyla; family Bovidae; genus Redunca; species Redunca redunca. Next base: position 426,082 of record SJYQ01003356.1, on the reverse strand, counting down.
TAATGACATCAAAAAATTTTTAAAAAGATAAGAAAATTCTATATTTTCAGAAAATAAGAACTACAATTCTAAAAAAAAAACCACTTTTGGAGCAATGAAGAAATTATAATAGAAATTGAAAAATATTCTTAAGTGAAACGTAACAACAAATTGTATATCAAAACCTGTGGGTCAGAGTTGCCCACAATCTGAGGTGTGCGCTCTGGAGCTAGCAGTCCACAGGGTAAAAAAAGATAAAAACAAACTAAATTTGTGGGATGGAGCTAAATAAGGCTTAGAGGGATATTAACAATGTATATTATAGAGAAGAAGGGCTGAAAATGAGTAATACTGTATTCAGCTCAAGAAGTTATATTGTTTAGTTGTTCAGTCATGTCTGACTGCAACTGCATGGACTGCAGCACAACAGACTTCCCTGTTCTTCACTCTCTCTTGGAGTTTGCTCAAACTGATGTCCATTGAATTGGTGATGCCATCCAACCATCTCATCCTCTGTCATCCCCTTCTCCTCCTGCCTTCAGTCTTTCCTAACATCAGGGTCTTTTCCAATGAATAAACTCTTTGCTCCTGTGGCCAAAGTATTGGAGCTTTAGCTTCAGCATCAGTCCTTCCAGTGAATATTCAGGGTTGATTTCCTTTAGGATCGACTGGTTTGATCTCCTTGCAGTCCAAGAGACTCTCAAGAGTTCTCCAACACCACAATATGAAAGCATCAATTTTTTGACATTCAGCATTCTTTATAGTCCAACTCTCACATCCATACATGACTACTGGAAAAACCATAACTTTGATTATACTCACTTTGTCAACAAAGTGATGTCTCTGCTTTCTAATACGCTGTCTAGGTTTGTCATAGCTTTTCTTCCAAGGAGCAAGCATCTTTGAATTTCATGGCTGTAGTGGTTTTGGAGCCCCCCCAAAATAGAGTCTGTTACTGTTTCCATTATTCCCCCCCCCCATTTGCCATGAAGCGATGGGACTTGATGCCATGATCTTAGTTTTTTGAATTTTGAGTTTTAAGCCAACTTTTTCACTCTCCTTTTTCACTTTCATCAAGAGGCTCTTCAGTTCCTCTTCACTTTCTACCATAATGGTGGTGTCATCTGCATAGCTGAGATTATTGATATTTGTCCCAGCAATTTTGATTCCAGCTTGTGTTTCATCCAGCCTGCATTTTGCATGATGTACTCTGTATAGAAGTTAAATAAGTAGGGTGACAATGTACAACCTGACGTACTCCTTACCCTATTTGGAACCAGTCTGTTGTTCCAAGTCTGGTTCTAACTGTTGCTTCTTGACCTGCATATAGATTTCTCAGGAGGCAGGTAGGGTGGTCTGGCATTCCAATCGTTTTCAGAATTTTCTGCAGTTTGTTGTGATCCACACAGTCAAAGGCATAGTCAATAAAGCAGAAGTAGATGTTTTTCTGGAACTCTCTTGCTTTTTCAATGATCCAATGGATGTTGGCAATTTGATCTCTGGTTCTTCTGCCTTTTCCAAATTCAGCTTGAACATCTTGTAAGTTCTTGGTTCATGTACTGTTGGAGCCTAGCTTGGAGGATTTTGAGCATGACTTTGCTAGCATATGCAATGCTAGCAGAAGTTATAGGAGAACAGTTAAACTGAAAGTAGAAGAAAATAATAAAGAGCTTAAAGTTATAAAATAGAAAACATATAATCAACAAGGCCAAAGCCTGGTTCTTTGTAAGGACTAATAAAATTAATAAACCTCTGGAAAAACTAAGCCAGATAAAAAAGACACAAATTAATATAAGAGTAATATAAAAGGGCACATCATTACAGATGATAAAAAAAAAAAAAAAACACTGGAAAGAAGATATTAGGACTTCCCTGGTAGTCCAGTGGTTAAGAAACCATCTGTCAATGCATGGGACACAGGTTTGATCCCTGGCTGGGGAAGATCCAACATGCCACAGGGCAACTGAGCCCATGCTCTGTAACAAGAGAAGCACTGCAATGAGAAACGCATGCACGGTAGCTAGAGGGTAGCCTCCTGCTCTGCCACAGCTAAGGAAAGCCCATGGGAAGGAAGACCCAGAGCAGCCAAAAATGAATGAATGAATTAAAAACAAAAGCTGCAGAATGATTAAGTCAAAAGAAAAGGAGATACTACATTTGGAAATTTAGGTGAAATGAGTAAATTCCTTGATATCATGACTGACAGAGGAAAAAATAAGAATGATGAATGACTAGTTCTACAACTAAAAGAAAAAAGTTTTGAATGAAAATTTTTTCCTCAAAAAGAGGAAATGCTAAATGCTACCAAATTTCTCCCAAGGAATAGAAAATAGGAACTTATCCCAACTCATTTTATGAGACTAGCATGATCTTGTTAGCATGACCTGGCAAAGAACTACAAGAAGAGAAAATTACAAGAACACAGAAGCAAAAGTCCTAAATAAAGTATCAATAAAATTTGCCTGCAACATATGTAAGAACCCTCCTGCCCAGGCTGGTGTATTGCAGTGATGTGAGCTCAGCTCAACAGTAGCAATTGATCAGTATAAGGCACCATAGTTATAGAATAGAAGGAAAACAAAAAGTACAATCATCTCAGTAGATAAGAAAATTAATTTGGTAGAATTTAGTCTCTATTATTTGAAAAAAAAAGTTTTGACAAACTAGGAACATAGGTAAATATCTTTAATCTCATAAGAGTATCTACAAAACACCATTCTCAGTGGTGAAATGTTGAAAAGATTTAAGATTGTGAGCACAACCAGGATGCTCTATATGAGTTTCTATTCTCATTGATTTTTAAAAATAAAGTTTAAGAAGAATCTTATTCATTTTTGGAGTATAATTGATTTACAGTATTATATTGCAATTTTAGGTATACAACAGTGATTTGGCATTTTTATAGGTTATACTCCATTTAAAGTTATCATTTAAACTTATCAGGACTAAAGGAAATCAGTCCTGAATATTCATTGGAAGGACTAATGCTGAAGCTGAAATTCCAATACTTTGGCCACCTGACGTGAAGAACTGACTCATTGGAAAAGACCCTGATGCTGGGAAAGATTGAAGGTGGGAGATAGGGACGACAGAGGATGAGATGGTTGGAGGGCATCATCGACTCAATGGAAACAGGTTTGAGTAAACTCCAGGAGTTGGTGATGGACAGGGAGGCCTGATGTGCTGCAGTCCATGGGGTTGCAAAGAGTCAGACATGACTGAGGGACTGAACTGAACTGAACTGAAAGTTATCATAACATTCATTATTAGAGAAATGCAAATCAAAACTACAATGAGGTATCTCACACCAGTCAGAATGGCTATAATCAAAAAGTCTGGGAACAATAAATGCTGGAGAGGGTATGGAGGAAAGGGAACTCTCTTATACTGTTGGGAATGTAAATTGACACAGCCACTGTGGAGAACAGTACGGAGATTTCTTTAAAAACTAGGAATAAAACTACCATACAACCCAGTAATCCCACTACTGGGCATATATCCTCAGGAAACCACAGCTGAAAAAGATACATGTACACCAATGTTCATTATGGCACTATTTACAATAGCTAGGACATGGAAGCAACCTAGATGTCCATCAACAGATGAATGGATAAGGAAGTTGTGGTACATATACACAATGGAATATTACTCATCTGTAAAAAGGAATGTATTTGAGTCAGTTCTAATGAGGCGTTTGAGCCTAGAGCCTATTATACAGAGTGAAGTAAGTCAGAAAGAGAAAGAAAAATACCATATATTAATGCATATATATGGAATTTAGAAGATAGCACTGATGATCCTACTTGCAGGGGACACAGACATAAAAATCAGACTTTTGGACAGAGTTGGAGAAGGAGAGGGTGGGATGGTTTGAGAGAGTCACACTGAAACATATATGCTACTTTATGTGCAATAGACAGCCAGTGGGAGTTTGATGTTTGACGCAGGTAACTAAAGCCAGTGCTCTGTGACAACACAGAGGGGTGGGATGGCTTGGGAGGCAGGAGAGGGATTCAAGAGGGAGGGGACATATGTATACCTATGGCCGACTCATGCTGATGTATAGCAAAACCATCACAATTTTGTAAAGAATTAACCTCTAATAAAAATTTAAATATAAAGTTATATAAAGATTGTATTATAAAGTATTTGCACTATTCCCTGTGCTGTATACTATATCCTAGTATCTTATTTGTTTTATACAAAATAGTTTGAGAACAATATTAGATTTATAGAAAAGTAAGCTAAAAGAGTCCCAAAGATTCCTCATATTCTCTCCTCTGCCACAATTTTCCCATCTAAATATTTTGCACTTGTTTGATACATTAGTTATAGTTCAAGACATATTACTATTGATAATATTGTTATATTACTATTAATAAAGTACATAGTTTGTATTAATGATTCGGTTTATGAGTTTTGACAAATGTGTAAGGTCATGTATTCACTGTTACAGTATTGTACAGAAGAGTTTTGCTGCCTGAAAATCCTCTGTGCTTCACATATTTATCCTTCCCACTCTTCCTCCTGAATCCCTAGCAACCCTTAATCTTTTAACTGTCTGTATAGTTTTGCTTTCTCCAGAAAGCCATAATAGTTGAAATTATATAGTATTTAGCACTTCAGACTGTTTTCAGACTTCTTTCATTTAGTAATATGAACTTAAGCTTCCTTCATATGTTTTTTGTAGCTTGATATCTCAATTCTGTTTATTGCTGAATAATACAGCAATACAGATGTACACTGTACCAAGTTTCTCAGTTCACCCGTCGAAGGACATCTTGATTACTTCCAGTTTGGGGCAAGTATGAATAAAGCTGATATAAACATTCATGTTTTCTATTAAACTTCTTTCAGCTTATCTGGGTAAATACCTAGGAACATGATGGGTGTGCTAAGCCTGTTTCACTTTGTAAGAAACTACAAATCTCTCTTCCAGAGTGACTACTGCTTTGCACCCTCATCAGCAACGAGTGAGAGGTTTTGTAGCCTCACATCCTCACCAGCAATTTGCATTGTCAAATTTTTGCTAGTTTATCTTGGTTTAACCATTCTAACATGCATGTGTTATTATCACTCTTTTAGGGAACCACTTCATATATTTATTATTTTAAAAATTAAAAAAATTTATATTGAAGTATAAGTATAGTTGATTGACAATGTTACGTTAGTTTCAAGTTTACAATGAAGGGATTCAGTTATATGCAAACATATATCTATTCTCCTTCAAATCTTTTCCCATTTGGGTTATTACAGAATATTGAGCAGTTTTCCTCATGCTCTACAGTGGGCACTTGTTGGTTATCTACTTTAAATATAGCAATGTGTACTTGTCAAACCCAAACTATCCCTTCCCCCCTTTCCCTCCTGGTAACCCTATATTCGTTTTCTAAGTCTGTGAGTCTATTCCTGCTTCTAAATAAGTTCATTTTGATCTTTTTTTTTTTTTTTTTTTTTTAAGATTCCACATAGGCTGAGACAGTAAACAATCCAAGTGCGATGCAGGAGACCTGGGTTTGATCCCTGGGTCGGGAACATCCCCTGGAGAAGAGAATGCCTACATACTCCAGTATTCTTGCCTGGAGAATTCCATGGACAGAGGAACTTGGTGGGTTACAGTTCATGGGGTTGCAAAGAGTTGGACACGACTAACTAACATTTTTGCTTTTTTCATAAGTAATATCATATGATATTTTTCTCTCTGTGTGTAAATTATTTCAGCTAGCTTTATAATCTCTAGGTCCATCCATGTTGCTACATTATTTCATTCTTTTTCATGGCGGAACAATATTCTATGGTGTGTATGTACTACATCTTTTTTACCCATTCATCTGTCAATGAACATTTAGTTTGCTTCCATGTCTTGGGTACAGTAAATGGTGCTGTGATGAATAGTGGGGTTCATAAATCCATTCAAGCCATATTTTTCTCCAGATTTATGCCCAGGCATGGGATTGCTAGATCATATGGTAACTCTAGTTTTAGTTTTTTAAGAAACCTCCACACTGTTCTCCATAACAGCTGTGCCAATTTATATTTCTGCCAATAGTACAGGAGGGTTCCCTTTTCTCCACATCCTGTCCAGCATTTATTGTTTGTACTTTTGATGATGGCTGTTCTGACTGGTGTGAGGTGATATCTCATTGTAGTTTTCATTTGCATTTCTCTAACAACTAGTGATGTTGAGCATCTTTTCATGTGCCTCTTGGCCATCTGTATGTCTTCTTTGGAGAAATGTTTATTTAAATCTTCCACCACTTTTCTTTGCTACTTTTTATATTGAGCCACCTAACCTGTTTGTAAATTTTGGCGATTAATCCCTTGTTAAGTTGCATTGTTTGCAAATATTTCCCCCTGTTCTGTGGATTGTCTTTTTATTTTATTTATGGTTTAATTTGCTGTGCAATGAAAGCTTTTGTTTAATTAGGTTCCATTTGTTTATCTTGTTTTTATTTCCATTACTCTAGGAGATAAATAGAAAAAGATGTTGCTACAATTTGTCAGTGATTGTCATATGTTTGTCTAATGATGTTTCCTAAGGCCCACTTGACTTTGCATTCCAGGATGTCTGACTCTAGGTGAGTGGTCATGCCCTTGTGGTTATCTGGGTCATGAAGATCTTTTTTGTATAGTTCTTCCATGTATTCTTGCCACCTCTTCTTAATATCTTCTGCTTCTGTTAGATCCATACCATTTCTGTCCTTTATTGTGCCCATCTTTGCATGAAATATTCCCTTCGAATCTCTAACTTACTTGAAGAGATCCTAGTCTTTCCCATTCTATTGTTTCCCTCTGTTTCTTTTCACTGATCACTGAGGAAGGCTTTCTTATCTCTCCTTGCTATTCTTTGGAATTCTGCATTCAGATGGGTGTATCTTTCCTTTTCTCCTTTGCCTTCAGCTTCTCTTCTTTTCTCAGCTATTTGTAAGGCATCCTCAGACAACCATTTTGCCTTTTTGCTTTTCTTTTTCTTGGGGATGGTCTTGATCACTGCCTCATGTACAATGTCGTGAACCTCCATCCATTCTTCTTCAGCCACTCTATCAGATTTCATCTTTTGAATCTATTCGTCACTTCCACTCTATAATCGTAAGGGATTTGATTTGATTCATACATGAATGGTCTAGTGGTTTTTCCCTACTTTCTTCAAGTTTGAATTTTGCAATAAGGGGAGTTCATGATCTGAGCCACAGTCAGCTCCTGGTCTTGTTTTTGGGGACTGTATAGAGCTTCTCCATCTTTGGCTGCAAAGAATATGATCAATCTGATTTTGGTACTGACCATCTGGTGATATCCATGTTTAGAGTTGTCTCTTGTGTTGTTGGAAGAGGGTGTTAGCTATGACTGGTGTGTTCTCTTGGAAAAACTCTGTTAGGCTTTATTCTGCTTTGTTATGTACTCCAAGGCCAAATTTGCCTGTTACTCCAGGTATCTCTTGACTTCCTACTTTTGCATTCCAGTCCCTTATGATGAAAAGGACAACCTTTAGGGGTGTTAGTTCTAGAAGGTCTTGTAGGTCTTCATAGAGCCATTCAACTTCAGCTTCTTTGGCATTAGTGGTTGGGGACATAGTCTTGGATTACTATGATATTGAATGGTTTGGAAATGAACAGAGATCATTCTATCATTTTTGAGATTGCACCCAAGTACTTCATTTCGGACTCTTTTGTTAAAAAAATTAAATTTATTTATTTTAATTGGAGGCTAATTGCTTTACAATATTGTATTGGTTCTGCCACACGTCAACATGAATCTGCCACAGGCATACACGTGTTCCCCATTCTGAACCCCCTCCCACCTCCCTCACCATACCATCCCTCTGGGTCATCCCAGTGCACCAGCTCCAAGCATTCTGTATCAAACCTGGACTGGCGATTCATTTCTTATATGATATTATACATGTTTCAGTGCCATTTCCCCAAATCGTCCCACCCTCTCCCTCTCCCCCAGAGTCCAAAAGACTATTCTATACATCTGTGTCTCTTTTGCTGTCTCACATACAGGGTTATCGTTACCATCTTTGTAAGTTCCATAAGTATGTGTTAATATACTGTATTGGTGCTTTTCTTTCTGGCTTACTTCACTCTGTATAATAGGCTCCAGTTTCATCCACTTCATTAGAACTGATTCAAATGTATTCTTTTTAATGGCTGAGTAATACTCCATTGTGTATATGTACCACAGCTTTCTTTTCCATTCATCTGCTGATGGACATCTAGGTTGTTTCCATGTCCTGGCTATTATAGACAGTGCTACGTTGAACATTGGGGTGCATGTGTCTCTTTCAGTTCTGGTCTCCTCAGTGTGTATGCCCAGCAGTGGGATTGCTGGGTCATAAGGCAGTTCTAGTTCCAGTTTTAAAAGGAATCTCCACACTGTTCTCCATAGTGGCTATACTAGTTTGCATTCCCACCAACAGTGTAAGAGGGTTCCCTTTTCTCCACACCCTCTCCAGCATTTATTGCTTGTAGACTTTTGGATAGCAGCCATTCTGACTGGTGTGAAATGGTACCTCATTGTTTGATTTGCATTTCTCTGATAATGAGTGATGTTGAGCATCTTTTCATGTGTTTGTTAGCCATCTGTATGTCTTCTTTAGAGAAATGTCTGTTTAGTTCTTTGGCCCATTTTTTGATTGGGTCATTTATTTTTCTGGAATTGAGCTGCAGGAGTTGCTTGTATATTTTTGAGATTAGTTCTTTGTCAGTTGTTTCATTTGCTATTATTTTCTCCCATTCTGAAGGCTGTCTTTTCACCTTGCTTATAGTTTCCTTTGTTGTGCAGAAGCTTTTAATTTTAATTAGGTCTCATTTGTTTATTTTTCTTTTTATTTCCAACATTCTGGGAGGTGGGTCATAGGGGATCTTGTTGTAATTTATGTCAGAGAGTGTTTTGCCTATGTTCTTCTCTAAGAGTTTTATAGTTTCTGGTCTTATGTTTAGATCTTTAATCCATTTTGAGTTTATTTTTGTGTATGGTGTTAGAAAGTATTCTAGTTTTATTCCTTTACAAGTGGTTGACCAGTTTCCCCAGCACAACTTGTTAAAGAGATTGTCTTTAATTTTTTGTATATTCTTGCCTCCTTTGTCAAAGATAAGGTGTCCATAGGTGCTTTATCCCAGGGATACAAGGATTCTTCAATATCCACAAATCAATCAATGTAATACACCATATTAACAAATTGAAAAATAAAAGCCATATGATTATCTCAATAGATGCAGAGAAAGCCTTTGACAAAATTCAACATCCATTTATGATAAAAACTCTCCAGAAAGCAGGAATAGAAGGAACATACCTCAACATAATAAAAGCTATATATGACAAACCCACAGCAAACATTATCCTCAATAGTGAAAAATTGAAAGCATTTCCCCTAAAGTCAGGAACAAGACAAGGGTGTCCACTCTCACCACTATTATTCAACATAGTTTTGGAAGTTTTGGCAACAGCAATCAGAGCAGAAAAAGAAATAAAAGGAATCCAAATTGGAAAAGAAGAAGTAAACTCTCACTGTTTGCAGATGACATGATTCTCTACATAGAAAATCCTAAAGACTCCACCATAAAATTACTAGAGATAATCAATGAATATAGTAAAGTTTCAGGATATAAAATCAACACATAGAAATCCCTGGCATTCCTATGCACTAATAATGAGAAAATAGAAAGAGAAATTAAGGAAACAATCCCATTCACCATTGCAACGAAAAGAATAAAATACTTAGGAATATATCTACCTAAATAAACTAAATACCTATATATAGAAAACTATAAAACACTGGTGAAAGAAATCAAAGAGGACACTAATAAATGGAGAAATATATCATGTTTATGGATTGGAAGAATCAATATAGTGAAAATGAGTATACTTCCCAAAGCAATCTATAGATTCAATACAATCCCTATCAAGCTACCAACAGTATTTTTCACAGAGCTAGAACAAATAATCTCACAATTTGTATGGAAATACAAAAAACCTCAAATATCCAAAGCAATCTTGAGAAAGAAGAATGGAACTGGAGGAATCAACTTGACTGACTTCAGGCTCTACTACAAAGCCACAGTCATCAAGACAGTATGGTACTGGCACAAAGACAGAAATATAGATAAATGAAACAAAATAGAAAGCCCAGAGATAAATCCACACACCTGTGGACACCTTATCTTTGACAAAGGAGTCATTTCAGACTCTTTTGTTGACTACGAGGGCTACTCCATTTCTTCTAAGGGATTCTTGCCCACAGAGGTAGATATAATAGCCATCTGAATTAAATCCACCCACTCCAGTTCATTTTAGTTCACTGATTCCTAAAATGTTGATGTTCACTCTTGCCATCTCCTGTTTGCTCACTTCCAATTTACCTTGAGTCATGGACCTAACATTCCAGGTTCTTATGCAATATTGTTCTTTATACCATCAGAATTTACTTCCATCACCAGTCACATCCACACCTGGACGTTGTTTTGCTTTGGCTCTGTCTCTTCATTCTTTCTGGAGTTATTTCTCCTCTCTTTTTCAGTAGCATATTGGGCACCTACCGATCTGGGGAGTTCATCTTTCAATGTCCTATTTTTTGCCTTTTCATACTGTTCATGGGATTCTCAAGGCAAGAATACTGAAGTGGTTTGCCATTCTCTTCTCCAGTGGACCACGTTTTATCATAACTCTCCCATGACCTGTCTGTCTTGGGTGGCTCTGCACGTATGGCTAATAATTTCATTGAGTTTGACAAGGCTGTGGTCCATGTGATCAGTTTGATTAGTTTCTGTGATTGTGGTTTTAATTCTGTCTGCCCTCTAATGGAGAAGGATAAGAGGATTATGAAATCTTCCCTGTTTTAAGTGATGGTAAATGGGAATGTGTCTTGAATTTCTGTTTCTGATCTCTTTATTGTTAGTATATAGAAATTCAATGGATTTCTGTGTATTAGTTTTGTAAGCTGCAACTTTACCAAATTTATTGATAAGTTCTAGTATTTTCCTGGTGGCACGTTTGTTCAGGATTTCTATGTATAGCATCATGCCATCAGCAAACAGAGACAGTTTAACTTGTTTCAAATCTGGATTCCCTTTATTTCTTTTTCTTCTCTGATAGATGTGGCTAGTTATTCAAAACTATGTTGAATAAAAGTGGCTAGAGTGGACATCCTTGTCTTATTTTTGATCTTAGAGAACTTTCAGCTTTTCATCATTGAGTATGTTAGCTTTAAGTTCATCATTTATGGCCTTTATTAAGTTGAGGGATGTTTCCTCTATGCCCACTTTCTGGAGAGTTTTTATCATAAATGGGTGCTGAATTTGTAAAAAAAAAAAATTGTCTCCTCTATTGAGATAATCATATGGTTTTTATTCTTCAGTTTGTTGATGTGGTATAGCACACTGATTGATTTACAGTTATTGAATAATTCTTGCATCCCTGGAATAAATCCCACTTAATCATGGTGTATGATCCTTTTAATGTATTGTTGGATACAGATTGGCTAGTATTTTGTTGAGGACTTTTGCATATATGCTCATTAGTGATATTGGCTTGTAATTTTATTCTTCTATTGTGGTATTTTTGTCTAGTTTTGGTGTCAAGGTGATTGTGGCCTCATGGAATGAATTTGAGCGTTTTTACTTCCTCTGAAATTTTCTGAAGCAGTTTCAGATGGATTGGTGCTATCTCTTCTCTAAATGTTTGATAGAATTCACCTGCAAAGTCATTAGGTACTGGACTTTGTCTCGGGGGATTTCTTAATCACAGTTTCAATTTCAGTGATTGTGATTGGTCTGTTCATATTTTCTGTTTCTTCCTAATTCAGTCTTGGAATGTTGAACAACCAAATGGTTGTACCATTTCTGCCAGGTATCCATTTTATTGCCATATAGTTGCTTGCAGTAGTCTCTTATGATTATTTATATTTCTGTGGTGTCGGTTGTAACTTCCTTTCCATTTCTAATTTTATTTATTTGAGCCCTCTCCTTTTATTCTTGATGAATCTTGCTTATCAATTTACCTTTCATTGATTTTTGCTATTTCTTCCCTTCGACTAACTTTAGATTTTATTTGCTTTTCTTTCTTTAGTTGTTTTTGGTTTAAACTTCAGTTGTTATTTGAGATTTTCTTGTTTCTTGAGTTAAGATTGTATTTCTATAAAACTTCCCTCTTAGAATTGTTTTTGCTACATCCATTAGGTTTTGGATAGTTAGGTTTTAATTTTCATTTGTCTCTAGGCATTTTTTTGATATCCTCTTTGATTTCTTCAGTGATCTGTTAATTATATAGTAGCATAGTGTTTAGCCTCTATGTGTTTGCATTTTTCACAGTTATTTTTTGTAGTTTATTTATAATCTCACAGTGGTGTGATCTGAAAAGATGCTTGGTATGATTTCAATTTTCTTAAACTTACCAAGGCTTACCCTGATGCTCAGCATGTGGTCAATCCTGGAGATGTTTCATGTGTATATTCTGCTGATGTTGATTGGAATGCTCTATAATCACTTAAGTCCATCTGGTCCAATCTGTCATTTAATTTCCATGTTTTCTTATTGATTTTCTGTCTGGATAATCTATCCATTGAGGAAAGTGGGGTGTTAAAGTCCTCCACTATTATTGTGCCCCTGTTAACTTCTCCCTTTGTGATTGTATTTGCCTTACAAATTGAGGTGCTCTCATGTTGGGTGCATATATATTTACAATTGCTATATCTTCTTGGATTGATTCCTGATCATTGTGTAGTGTTCTTCCTTGTTTCTTGTAACAGTCTTTATTTTAAAGTCTATTTTGTCTGGTATGAGTATTGCTACTCCAACTTTCTTTTGATTTCCATTTGCATGGAGTACCTTTTTTCATTCCTTTACTTTCAGTCTGTATGGGTCCCTTGTAGACAGCTTATATATGGGTTTTGTTTTTCTACCCACCCTGCCAGTCTGTGTCTTTTGGTTGATGCATTTAATCCATTTATATTTAAGATAATTATCTGTTTGTTCATATTATCATTTTCTTAATTCTTTTTGGGTTTGATTTTTTAGGTCTTTTCCTTCTCTTGTGATTCCTGCCTAGAAAAGTTCCTTTAGTATTTATTATAAAGCTGGTCTAGTGATGCTGAATTCTCTTAAGTTTTGCTTATCTGTAAAGTTTTTGATTTCTCCATCAAATCTGAGTGAGAATGTCTCTGGATAGAGTATTCTTGGTTGTATATGCTTCCCTTTCATCACTTTAAATATAGAATGCCACTACCTTCTGGTTTGCAGAGTTTCTGCTAATAAATCAGCTGATAACCTTATAGGAGTTCCCTTGTATGTTGTCGTTTTCCCCTTATTGCTTTTAATATTTGTCTTTGTCTTTAACTTTTTTTTTTCTTCCAATTTGATAACTGTGAGTCTTGGCACGTTCCTCTTTTTGTGTATCCTCCCTGGGGCTTTCTGTGCTTCTGGAATTTGGTCAACTGTTTTCTTCCCCATGTTAGGGAAGTCTTCAGTTATTATCTCCTCAAATACTTTCTTGGGTCTTTTCACTCTCTCTTCTCCTTCTGGGACCTCTATAATGGAAATGTTGGTGTGCTTAATTGTTTCCCAGAGGTCTCTTCGTTTCTTTTTCTTTATGTTGTTCCATGGTAGTGATTCCTACTATTCCATTTTCCAAGTTATCTGTTGTTCTGTCTGTTGTTCTGCTATTGATTTCTTCCAGTCTGTTTTTCATTTCAGTTATTTTTTCTTTTTAATTTTTTAAATTGAAGGATAATTGCTTTACAGAATTTTGCTGTTTTCTGTCAAACTTCAATATGAATTGGCCGTAGGTATACATATATCCCCTCTCTTTTGAACCTCCTGCCCATTTCCCTCCCATCCCACCCCTCTAGGTTGTACAGAGCCCCCGTTTGAGTTTCCTGAGCCATACAGCAAATTCCCATTGGCTATCTATTTTACATATGGTAATGTAAGTTTCCATGTTACTTTATCCATACATCTCACCCTCTCCTACCCTCTCCCCATGTCCATAAGTCTATTCTCTGTGTCTGTTTCTCCATTGCTGCCCTGCAAATGAACTATTCAGTACCATTTTTCTGGATTCCATATGTGTGCATTAGAATACAATATTTAACTTTCTCTTTCTGACTTACTTCACTCTGTATAATAGGTTCTAGGTTCATCCACCTCATCAGAACTGAGTCAAATGTGTTCCTTTTATGGCTGAGTAATATTCCATTGTGTATATGTACCACAGCTTCTTTATCCATTCATCTGTCAAAGGATATCTAGATTGCTTCCATGTTCTAACTATTGTAAATAGTGCTGCAATGAACAATGGGATACATGGGTCTTTTTCAATTTTGGTTTCCTCAGGGTATATGCTTAGGTTTGGGATTACTGGGTCATGTGGTGGTTTTATTCCTAGTTTTTTTTTTCTTTTTTTTAAGGAATCTCCATACTTTAAAGTGGCTGTATCAATTTACATCCCACCAACAGTGCAAGAGCATTCCCTTTTCTCCACACCCTCTCCAGCATTTATTGTTTGTAGACTTTTGGATGATGCCCATTCTGACCAGTGTGAGGTGATATCTCATTGTAGTTTTCATTTGCATTTCTCTAATAATGAGTGATGTTGAGCACCTTTTCATGTGTTTGTTAGCCATCTGTATGTCTTCTTTGGAGAAATGTCTGTTTAGGTCTTTTTCCCACTTTTTGATTGGGTTGTTCGTTTTTCTGGTATTGACTTGTATGAGCTGCTTACATATTTCGGAAATTAATCCTTTGTCAGTTCTTTTATTTGCTATTATCTTCTCCCTTTCTGAGGGTTGTCTTTTTACCTAGCTTATAGTTTCCTTTGCTATGCAAAAGCTTTTAAGTTTAATTAGGTCCCACTTGTTTACTTATGTTTTTATTTCCCTTACTCTAGGAGGTGCATCATAGAGTGTTCTGCCTATGTTTTCCTTTGAGAGTTTAATAGTTTCTGGTCTTATATTTAGGTCTTTAATCCCTTTTGAGTTTATCTTTGTGTATGGTGTTAGGAAGTGTTCTAATTTCATTCTTTTACAGGTAGCTGTGCAGTTTTCACAGCACCATTTATTGGAGAGGCTGTCTTTGCCCCATTGTATATTCTTGCCTCCTTTGTCAAAAATAAGGTACCCATAGGTGCATAGGTTTATTTCTGGGTTTTCTATCTTGTTCCATTGGTTTATATTTCTGTTTTTCTTCCAGTACCATGTTGTCTTGATGATTCTAGATTTGTAATATAACCTGAAGTCAGGAAGTTTGATTCCTCCAGCTCCATTCTTCTTTCTCAAGATTGCTTTGGCTATTTGGGGTCTTTCATGTTTCCATATGAATTGTGAAATATTTTGTTCTAGTTCTGTGAAAGATGCCATTTGTAATTTGATAGAGATTGCATTGAATCTGTAGATTGTGTTTGGTAGTATAGTCATTTTCACAATATTGATTCTTCCTACCCAAGAACATGGAATAACTCTCCATCTGTTTATATCATCTTTGAGTTCTCCCATTAGTGTGAAAGAGATTGTAGAGAACTAGTATCATTTCTCCCTTAAGTGTTTAGTAGATTTCACCAGGGAACCCATCTGGGTGTGGTGCTTTTTTTTTTTCTCTAAGATTATTAATTGTTAAATATATATTCAGTTTACTTATTTTCCTTACATGAGTTTTGATAGTTTGTCTCTCAAGGAAATGATTCACTTAATCTGAGTCATCCAATTTATGGGCATACGGGTCATAATATTCCTCTGTTATCCTTTTAGTGTCCATGAGATTAGTAATGATGAGCCTTCTTTCATATATGTCTGATATAAGTAATTTCTGTCTTCTCTTTTTCTTTTCTTGGCTGGCCTGGCTAGAAGTTTATCAAATTTACTGATCTTTTCAAAAAACCAGCTTTTGGTTTTTATTGACTTCCTCTATTGGTTGATTGTTTTCTATTATATTGGTTTCTGCCCTAATTTTTCTATTTATTTTCTTTTACTTGCTTTAGGCTTATATTGGAAAAGAAATGCAAAAAAGCAAGATGGCTGTCTTGGGAGGCCTTACAAATAGCTGTGAAAAGAAGAGAGGTGAAGAGCAAAGGAGAAAAGGAAAGATATAAGCATCTGAATGCAGAGTTCCAAAGAATAGCAAGAAGACATAAGAAAGCCGTCTTCAGCAATCAGTGCAAAGAAATAGAGGAAAAGAACAGAATGGGAAAGACTGGAGATCTCTTCAAGAAAATTAGAGATACCAAGAGAACATTTCATGCAAAGATGGGCTTGATAAAGGACAGAAATGGTATGGACCTAACAGAAGCAGAAGATATTAAGAAGAGGTGGCAAGAATACACGGAAGAACTGTACAAAAAAAATCTTCACAACCTGGATAATCAGGATGGTGTGATCACTCATCTAGAGCCAGACATCCTGGAATGTGAAGTCAAGTGGGCCTTAGAAAGAATCACTACGAACAAAGCTGGTGGAGGTGACGGAATTCCAGTTGAGCTATTTCAAATCCTGAAAGATGATGCTGTGAAAGTGTTGCACTCAATATGCCAGCAAATTTGGAAAACTCAGCAGTGGCCACAGGACTGG
>SJYQ01003356.1:373161-408599 GCA_006410935.1 Redunca redunca | reverse complement strand
AAAAGCCTCTTGATGAAAGTGAAAGAGGAGAGTGAAAAACTTGGCTTAAAGCTCAACATTCAGAAAATGAAGATCATGGCATCCTGTCCCATCACTTCATGGGAAATAGATGGGGAAACAGTGGAAACAGTGTCAGACTTTATTTGGTGGGGGGAGGCTCCAAAATCACTGCAGATGGTGACTGCAGCCATGAAATTAAAAGACACTTCCTCCTTGGAAGAAAAGTTATGTCCAACCTAGATAGTATATTCAAAAGCAGAGACATTACTTTGCCAACTAAGGTCCGTCTAGTCAAGGCTATGGTTTTTCCTGTGGTCATGTATGGATGTGAGAGTTGGACTGTGAAGAAGGCTGAGCGCCGAAGAATTGATGCTTTTGAACTGTGGTGTTGGAGAAGACTCTTGAGAGTCCCTTGGACTGCAAGGAGATCCAACCAGTCCATTCTGAAGGAGATCAGCCCTGGGATTTCTTTGGAAGGAATGATGCTAAAGCTGAAACTCCAGTACTTTGGCCGCCTCATGCAAAGAGTTGACTCACTGGAAAAGACTCTGATGATAGGAGGGACTGGGGGCAGGAGGATAAGGGGACGACAGAGGATGAGATGGCTGGATGGCATCACTGACTTGATGGACGTGAGTCTGAGTGAACTCCGGGAGTTGGTGATGGACAGGGAGGCTTGGAGTGCTGCCATTCAGGGGTCGCAAAGAGTGGGACACGACTGAGCGACTGAATTGAACTGAACTGATCTGAGGCTTATATTATTTTTATTTGTCTTGTTTTCAAAGGTGAATGCTTAGAGTAGTGATTTTAAAACTTTCTTTTTTTCTAATAAATACATTCAATGCTGTAATTTCCTCTTAAATCACTATCTTCATGGTATCACACAAATTTTGTTGTATTTTCATTTTCATATAGGCCAAGCTACTTTTTCATTTTTCTTGAGACTTCTTTGACCTATGCATTATTTAGAAGTTGAATCTCCAAATATTGTGATTTTCCAGCTATCTTTCTGTAATTGATTACTAGTTTTAGTGCATTGTGTTCTAAAAGCATAGTATGCATGATAATTTTTCTTTCAAATATGTTACAGTGTGTTTTAGGGCTTAGAATGTGCTCTATCTTGGTGAATGTTCCATATAAATTTGAGGAGAGTATGGATTATGCTGCTGTTGAGTGAAGTTTTCTATAAATATCAATTAGATTCAGTTGATTAATAGTGCTATTCAGTTCAATTGTAGTCTTACTTTTTTTGTCTACTGGATCTGTCAAATAGAGATAGGGATGTTGAAGTCTCCAACTATTATATAATAGTAGATTTGTCTACTTCTCTCTGATGTTCTCAATTTTTGCCTCACATATTTTGTGGCGCCATTGTATCAATAATGTGAATAGTCTAAACATGCAAATTAAAAGACAGAAACTGTCAGAATTGATGAAAAATAGGATCCCAACTCATGTTGTCCATAAGAAATCCACTTTAAATATAAATACACAGATATATTAACAGTAGAATGATGGAGAAAGCTATACCATGCTAATACTAATAAAAGAAAGCTGGAATAAATATATCAATTTCAGACAAAGTAGACTTTAGAGCAAGGAAAATTATCAGCGATAAATAGGGGTATTATATATTGATAATAGAGTCAATTCTCTAAGAATACATAGCAATTCTTTTACAAAAATTTTACTTCACTTTATATTTTTAAAATTAATTAATTAATTTTAATTAGGGGCTAATTACTTTACAATATTGTAGTGGCTTTTGCCATACATTGACATGAATCAGCCATAGGTGTACATGTGTTCCCCATCCTGAACTGGGCTCCCACCTCCCTCTCCATCCCATCCCTCAGGGTCATCCCAGTGCACCAGCCCTGAACACCCTGTCTCATGCATCTACATAGCAATTCTTAATGTGTATACACCTAACAATGGAGCATCAAAATATGTGAGGCAAAAACTGAGGATATCAAAATGGTTTAGATGCTAAGTCGGGATCACAAGACTGGGACACTCAATATGTGAGTAAATTTGGAAAACTCAGCAGTGGCCACAGGACTGGAAAAGGTCAGTTTTCATTCCAAGTCCAAAGAAAGGTAATGCCAAATAATGTTCAAACTATCGCACAATTGCACTCATCTCTCATGCTAGCCAAGAAATGCTCAAAATTCTCAAGTAAGGCTTCAACAGTACATGAACCATGAACTTCCAGATGTTCAAGCTGGATTTAGAAAAGGCAGAGGAACCAGAGATCAAATTGCCAACATCTGTTGGATCATCGAAAAAGCAAGAGAGTTCCAGAAAAATATCTACTCTGCTTTATTGACTATGCCAAAGGCTTTGATTGTGTGGATCACAACAAACTGTGGAAAATTCTTAAAGAGATCAGAATACCAGACCACCTTACCTGCCTCCTGAGAAATCTGTATGCAGGTAAAGAAGCAACAGTTAGAACCAGACCTGGAACAATAGACTGATTCCAAATAGGGAAAGGAGTACGTCAAGGTTGTATATTGTCACCCTGCTTATTTAACTTATATGCAGAGTTTATAATGTAGAATGCCAGGCTGGATAAAGCACAAGCTGGAATCAAGATTGCTGGGAGAAATATCAATAACTTCAGATACACTGATGACACCACCCTTATGGCAGAAAGTGAAGAAAAACTAAAGAGCCTCTTGATGAAAGTGAAAGAGGAGAGTGAAAAAGGTGACTTAAAACTCAATATTCAGAAAACTAAGATCATGGCATCTGGTCCCATCACTTCATGGTAGATAGATGGGGAAACAATGGAAGCAGTGGCTGACTTTATTTTGGGGGGCTCCAAAATCACTGCAGATGGTGATTGCAGCCATGAAATTAAAAGACACTTACTACTTGGAAGAAAAGCTGTGACCAACCTAGGCAGCATATTCAAAAGCAGAGACATTACTTTGCTGACAAAGGTCCATTTGGTCAAGGCTATGGTTTTTCCAGTAGTCATGTATGGATGTGAGAATTGAACTATAAAGAAAGCTGAGTGCTGAAGCACTGATGCTTTTGAACTGTGGTGTTGAAGAAGACTCTTGAGAGTCCCTTGGACTGCAAGGAGATCCAACCAGTCCATCGTTAAGGAAATCAGTCCTGAATATTCATTGGAAGGACTGATGTTGAAGCTGAAACTCCAATACTTTGGCCACTTGATGCGAAGAGCTGACTCATTTGAAAAGACCCTGATGCTGGGAACGATTGAAGGTGGGAGGAGAAGGGGATGACAGAGGATAAGATGGGTGGATGGCATCACCAACTCGATAGACATGAGTTTGAGCAAGCTTTGGGAGTTGGTAATGGGCAAGGAAGCCTGGCATGGCACAATCCATGGGGTCACAAAGTGTCAAATATGTCTGAGTGACTGAACTGAACTAACACCCTTTAATGGGGTCGCAAAGAGTTGGACACGACTGAGCAACTGAACTGAACCAAATTGAATTAATCTTTTAGCATGATATTTTATATTAATGGGGCAAGGAACTGGACTGAGTTTCATGTTGATGTAGCTGTAAGTTCCAGAGGCTTCGATGTCTTCTAGTTTTCTTGTTTGTTTTTTTTCCTCCCTTTTCGTTGGGTTTCCCTTAGAAAGCACTAGTCACTCAGTTGAGTTCAATACAGTTCAGTCGCTCAGTCGTGTCCGACTCTTTGCGACCCCATGAATCGCAGCACGCCAGGCCTCCCTGTCCATCACCAACTCCCGGAGTTCACTCAGACTCACGTCCATCGAGTCAGTGATGCCATCCAGCCATCTCATCCTCTGTCGTCCCCTTATCCTCCTGCCCCCAGTCCCTCCTATCATCAGAGTCTTTTCCAGTGAGTCTTTTCCACCTCTTTGCACGAGGTGGCCAAAGTACTGGAGTTTCAGCTTTAGCATCATTCCTTCCAAAGAAATCCCAGGGCTGATCTCCTTCAGAATGGACTGGTTAGATCTCCTTGCAGACCAAGGGACTCTCCAGAGTCTTCTCCAACACCACAGTTCCAAAGCATCAATTCTTTGGTGCTCAGCCTTCTTCACAGTCCAACTCTCACATCCATACATGACCACAGGAAAAACCATATCCTTGACTAGATGGACCTTAGTCGGCAAAGTAATGTCTCTGCGTTTGAATATACTGGGCTTCCCTGGTTGCTCAGAGGTTAAAGCGTCTGCCTGCGATGCAGGTGACCCGGGCTCGATCCCTGGGTTGGGAAGATCCCTTGGAGAAGGGAATGGCAATCCACTCCAGTATTCTTGCCTGGAGAATCCCATGGACAGAGAAGCCTAGTAGGTTACAGTCCATGGGGTCGCAAAGAGTCGGACACGACTGAGCAACTTCACCTCACCTTAAATATACTGTCTAGGTTGGTCATAACTTTTCTTCCAAGGAAGAAGTGTCTTTTAATTTCATGGCTGCAGTCACCATCTATAGTGATTTTGGAGCCCCCCCAAATAAAGTCTGACACTATTTCCACTGTTTCCCCATCTATTTCCCATGAAGTGATGGGACAGGATGCCATGATCTTCATTTTCTGAATGTTGAGCTTTAAGCCAACTTTTTCACTCTCCTCTTTCACTTTCATCAAGAGGCTTTTTAGCTCCTTTTCACTTTCTGTCGTAAGAGTGGTGTCATCTGCATATCTGAGGTTATTGATATTTCTCCCAGCAATCTTGATTCCAGCTTGTGTTTCTTCCAGTCCAGAGTTTCTCATGATGTACTCTGCACAGAAGTTAAATAAGCAGGGTGACAATATACAGCCTTGACGTACTCCTTTTCCTATTTGGAACCAGTCTGTTGTTCCATGTCCAGTTCGAACTGTTGCTTCCTGACCTGCATACAGATTTCTCAAGAGGCAGGTCAGGTGGTCTGGTATTCCCATCTCTCTCAGAATTTTCCACAGTTTATTGTGATCCACACAGTCAAAGGCTTTGGCATACTCAATAAAGCAGAAATAGATGTTTTTCTGGAACTCTCTTGCTTTTTCCATGATCCAGCGGATGTTGGCGATTTGATCTCTGGTTCCTCTGCCTTTTCTAAAACCAGCTTGAACATCAGGAAGTTCACGGTTCATATATTGCTGAAGCCTGGCTTGGAGAATTTTGAGCATTACTTTACTAGCATGTGAGATGAATGCAATGTGTGGTAGTTTGAGCATTCTTCAGCATTGCCTTTCTTTGGACTTGGAATGAAAACTGACCTTTTCCAGTCCTGTGGCCACTGCTGAGTTTTCCAAATTTGCTAGTCACTCAGTCATGTCCCACTCTTTGCAACGCCATGGACAGTCCCATGCACTGGAGCCTGCCAGGCTCCTCTGTCCATGTTATTCTCCAGGCAAGAATACTGGAGTGGGTAGCTGATTCCCTTCTCCAGGGGATCTTCCTGACCCGGGGATTCAACCCAGGGATTGAACTTAGGTCTCCTGCGTTACAGGGAGTTTCTTTACAGGGACTCCTTCTTATATAGAGCCTGTGTCTTGCAGCTCTTTCATTTGTAATTCACTGTTATGTGTAATCCACTATAACTTTGTTGATTTGCCAGCAAAACGTTGGGGAGCGGGTGCATTCTACAATCTTATAATTAAATCTCAGCTTTTTAGTTTGACCTCAGTCTCTGGCTTGTGCTCTTCAAAAGAATTTCTTAGCCTTTGTGTTTGATCCCCTTACAGGAGACAAGAAGCCTAAAGGTCACAGAGTTGGCTAGTAGATTCCCCCCAGGTCAGATAAGGCTCTTATCTGGTAAAGTGGTTTCCTTTAAAGGACAGGACTTTGTTTTGGACAATGCTCCAGGCATATTTCCAAATAGTTTCTTTTCCTTTCCTTCTT
The DNA here is from genome assembly GCA_006410935.1 of Redunca redunca. Lineage (NCBI taxonomy): Eukaryota > Metazoa > Chordata > Mammalia > Artiodactyla > Bovidae > Redunca > Redunca redunca. The sequence goes on along the minus strand of SJYQ01003356.1, from coordinate 402,766 downwards.
CAGGGAACATGAGATCCCTGCCCCCAATCTTTAATGTGAGAACTGTGTGGAGCTTCTGGAGGTAAAGCCTACAAATTGGGCCCCACCTTGGGCTGAGTCTCCAGGAGCATTTAACTCAAGGTAGGTCACACTTAGTGAGAGAGTGCTCTGTCACTCAGTCATGTCTGACTCTGTGATTCCAAGGACTGTAGCCCATGAGGCTCCCCTCTGTTCATGGGATTTTCTCAACAAGAATCATAGACTGGATTGCCCTTTCCTCCTCCAGGGGATCTTCCCCACCCAGGGATCAGAACTGCATCTCCTTCACTGCGGGCAGATTCTTTACCGCTGAGCCACTGAGGAAGCCCTGAGTCTCATTTCATCACAGAGTGTTCCTACCAGTTTATTAAAAATCATAGACTCTATTAGGAAACATACGAGTCTGTTTCCGTTAAAAGACAAGCTAGATACACAAAGCTTTGGCAATGCTAATTTAATGAAAGAGGAGAAGATTCAAAACCTAGAAAACGGAGGGAGAATGATGGCTCAGACGGTAAAGCGTCTGTCTACAATGTGAGAGACCTGGGTTCGATCCCTGGGTTGGGAAGATTCCTTGGAGAAGTGGCAACCCACTCTAGTTGCCACTTGAAAATCCCATGGATGGAGGAGCTTGGTGCATGCTACCATCCATGGGGTCGCAAAGAATCGGGCACAACTGAGTGACTCCACTTTCTTATGTAAGGAATGTACACAATGTACAGTGTCCTACCAGGCCCAGGCCAGCCCAGTTCAGAGCTTCTGATAGCACACCCCGTGATGATCTTGGGGAACTCACCTTAGAGGAAGCAGATACTTAGACTCACTGAATCAGCAGGCAGAAGCTGGGGAGAAGCACCTTAAATAGAAGCCTGTGCAGAGCACTGGAGTAGGAGTTGTGATTTTATATTAATGAGGCGATGGGCCAGATCCAAGATGCTCCCACAAAGAGAATTTTTTTTGACCAACCTTCCCTGTCAGGCTCTCCAGAGGCCAGGTGGAATCCATCTCAGAGGAATCAGCAGGGCTTGGCCCCAAGCCCTTGCACATGTAAAGCCTCGAGTAATGAGGAGTCTCAGCTTCGATATGTTTGGGGGAACATAGAAAAGGCTCAGGGCTGATAGTGGGGATGGAAAATTCTACTAGTGAGGCGAAACTGAAGTGTGGGTGACTCTCAGGGAATTTGCATTTTGAGAAAAGACCCCAGAGAGAAGCAGGGCTTAATGCTATGGGTTGCAAGCTCCAGAGGCACAGGGGCTGTGAATTCATCTCGGGGTCCCCAGTGCCTGGCATAGCACTTGTTCTCTAGAAAGTATACAGCAAGCAAGGAGACTAAATTTTTTAAAATAATAAAAGTAAAGAAGGAAAAGTAATATGTGCTCATTGTTAACAGTCAGAACATATACATTTGAGGTTAGAAAATCAGAAGCCCTCACTGATTTCTCCAAGTTCCTTTTTTCTGTTTGTTTTGATCTATCTTTCATGTGGGGCATCTTTCCTCAAATGTCTGGTGATCCTGGCTTCTTTTCCATATGCAATAATGAGTAATCAATACTGGCAGCTCCGGGGGCTTGGGGGCTTCTTATCTAAGGGCCCCACCTTGGGGGTGATGGGAGAGGGACATGGCTATTCAGTTTAAGACATCATTTGAGTTTTGGTAGTCTGACTTCTAGTAACTTTTTTAAGGCTGATTTATTTTCCTGAGAGGAGTTTGTTAATGCTCTGCTTGAGGATCTAGTGGCGGGAAGGCCTGGTTGGTCTGAGCTTCCCAGAAACTTTCAGAGACTTTCATTTAATTATCCAGTTGTTAGTCTCAGTCTTCGGTCTGGTATTCCCCACCCCATTCCCACTCCACTCTGCTGGACAACACATTTCTAAATCTACAGTGACTCCAGTTTATCTTGTGTTTTATGGGGATGAAAAGAGGATCCCGGGGGTCTAAACTGTTCACTCCTACTTACTGTTGTCAGCTTCATTCTGCTTCAGTTTTCTGCTAACTCCTGTGCCTTCCAGGGGCCTTGATATAAGCCCCTTACTTCCTGCACATCCTCACCTGCAATGTGAGGTTTCACCTTTTTCAGGCCTGCTGACTGCGTTCTACTTATTCCTTCTGTTTCATCTTCCAAACCCTTGTTGATGTCTCTTGTCTGTTTTAGTCTCCTCTTCCATTTACTTTGTCCTAGTTGATTTATACCATTTTAATTTTTTAGTTGCTATTTTGAGGGAGTTTCAGAAGAGAGTAAACACCTCTGTTCAATCTGCTGTGTGCAATGGGTACACTGTGCTTTTCCCTTTAACAATATATTGAGGAAGTCTTTATTTCTTTGTAATAAGGTATAGAATTCCAGGCTCCAATAGGCAACACATAAACCTATTTTAGGTTTATGTTTTTTAACGCTTCAACAAATAGAATGGAAATTACTTTACACTAATAATCGTATAAAGAAACAGGGGAGAGAAGAATAGAAGGAGAGATACAAGTAGAGTGAGAAAGAGAGAAGGAAGGATGAGGAAGAAAGGTGTCTACATGGAATGTCAGAGCCTGAAGGAGGAAGTGGGGGAGAAGCTTGGGGAAATGAATGGGCTATAGTTCTGGTCTTGGCCCACATTAGACTCAATCCTCACCTCTCAGTTCTGGTACCAAAGGCATCCCAACTGCTGCAGATGCAAGCCTGTTATTTGTGAGGAAAGCAGCTTCCACTGGGATGTCGGCCCCCAGGATTAGGAAACAAGCTGACATTTGGACAGATGAGATCACAATCTGCATGGCCAGAGAGGGCTCAGTGTGCTCTTCATTGCCAGAGGGTTGTAGGGACTCCCAGACGTGCATTTCTGCACAACCGATGGCCACAGTGGCCAGCATCAAGGTCTACCCCTGACTGGGACTCACGCCCATCTGAAGATTCCCAGATAGGAAAGGAAAGAGCCTGGGAGCCTCCACTCCAGCTCTGGCTCTGCTTTTATCCAGCACTGAGCAGTTTACAAGTTATCTGGCATCTGTTTCCTCAACTGCAATATGGGAGAACAGCTTCTATTAATAGTAAGAGGTTTTATGGGGAGGTTTGCACTTCTCTCATCAATGAGATCCTTTCTGAGCATTTGACATTGAGTGTTGAGGGGACTGAGGAAATAATACTCAATAGTCAATTCCCTCAATATTTTCAGATATTTCTTAAAGACTATTCTCTGTGCCAACCACTGGGGCTAACAATGCACAGTAGTGGACAGACATGATTCTCACTCTTGGGGCTCTCAGTCTAATGAGAGAGACACACATGCAATACGTAAACTCACAAAAATAAGTACATAATTTCAAATTAGGATAAGGGCTAGGAAGGAAATGGAGAAGGCAATGGCACCCCACTCCAGTACTCTTGCCTGGAAAATCCCATGGGCGGGGGAGCCTGGTAGGCTGCAGTCCATGGGGTCGCTAAGAGTCGGACACGACTGAGCGACTTCACTTTCAAGCATTGGAGAAGGAAATGGCAACTCATTCCAGCGTTCTTGCCTGGAGAATCCCAGGGGCGGGGGAGCCTGGTGGGCTGCCATCTATGGGGTTGCACAGAGTCGGACACGACTGAAGCAACTTAGCAGCAGCAGCAGCAGCAGGAAGGAAAAGAGCAGGCTGCTTCAGGAGAGAGTAACAGGAATGAGGTAATCAGGGGAAAGAAAAGAAATAGCTACACTAATCGAGGTGGTGATGGCAATGGTGGGGCTACTAGGCACAGTGGAGGCCCTGGGAGACTGGGGCAGGTCAGCATTTAGAGTGGCTCAGAATCTCGAGGCAGTTTTCATTTCAATCCCAAATTCAAATCACCATACAATTGCACTCTTTTCCCATTCCAGCAAGATTATTCTCAAAATCCTTCAAGCTAGGCTTCCGCAGTACATGAACTGAGAACTTTCAGATGGGGAAAATGTGGAAAGAGTATCAGGTTTCATTTTCTTGGGCTCCAAAATCAATGATGACTGCAGCCATAAAATTAAAAGACACTTGCTCCTTGGAAGGAAAGCTCAGCATTTTAAAAAGCAGAGACATCACTTTGTCGACAAAGGTATGAATAGTCAAAGGTATGGTTTTTCCAGTATGGATGTGAGAATTGAACCATAAAGAAGGCCTAGTGCCAAAGAATTGATGCTTTCAAACTGTGGTGCTGGAGAAGACCCTTGAGAGTCCCTTGGACAGCAAGGAGATCCAAACAGTCCATCCTAAAGGAAATCAGTCCTGAATAGTCATTGGAAGGACTGATGCTGAAGCTGAAGCTCCAGTACTTTAGCAACCTGATGCGAAAAGCTGACTCATTGGAAAATACCCTGATGCTGGGAAAAATTGAGGGCAAGAGGAGAAAGGGGTGACAGAGGATGAGATGTTTGGATGGGATCCCTGGACATGAGTTTGAGGAAACTTGGGGAATAGTAATGGACAGAGAAGCCTGGTGTGCTACAATCCATGGAATCACAGAGTTGGACTTTGCGACTGAACAACAACAACAACGGAATCCTGGTACCACCAATGCAAGGTTCTTTTGGTGACATAAAGCACAGTCAGAAAGCCTCAAAGCTGGCAGGTCAGCTGTGTGTATGGGAGTCAGGGGCAAGAAAAGGAGGCCACCTGGCTCTCTGGAGAAGCTTCTCAAAGTCTCCTAGTTTTCACTTCCTACTTCTTCCCACATTGCAGGATCTGCGGCACCTCTATAGATCCCGGGTGACTCTGAACAGGCTCCTTTGCAGGATCTCCATGTGAAAGAGAAGTTGAGAAGGGCACAGAAGTCTTACCCTCTCAGAGAGCTCACAGAAGTTACCAGAACCCTAATCCCTGACATTCACAGAGATCGGGCAGAAGGATCAGGGCCAGGCAGCCCCAGGAAGAACAGTGACCGGCAGGCAGCGCCTTCACGGCCATCTTCCGAGGACTTCTCTTTACAGCAGGAGAAACTGGAGTCCAGAGAAATTAAAGAAACATGTTCAAGGCTACACAGTTAGTAGATGGCAAAGTTGGGATTCACACACAGCCAATGTGACTCCAGAGCCTGCTGCCACTGGACATTCCCCCCCAATCATTCAGGTCACTCACATTAAGGCCAAGGACCAGAGAGTGGATCCCCTAGAAGCTCAGAGTCTTACCGGGACCCTAGAGTTCATGCACTCACTGGCCATTGTCTTCAGACAGAATAAGCAACGTGTCCCAGTAAGTCCTGCAGTGGCCAAATGCTGCCCATCCCGCAGTATCTCTACCATACCTCAGAATGTGACCTTACTTGAATAAGGATTGTTTTTGCAAATGTAATTAAGGTAGGAATCTCAAGATGGGATCACCTTGGATTGGAGTGATGCTGCTGCAAGCTAAAGAACACCAGAAGCCATCAGAAGATGGAAGAGGCAAGGAAAGATTCTTCCCTAGAAATTTTGGAGGAAGATGGCCCTGCTAATACCTTGATTTCAAACTTCTAGCCTCCTGAATTGTAAGAGAATAAGTTTCTGTTGCTTCAAGCCACCAGTTTGAGGTATTTGGTTACAACAGCCATGGCAAACTAATAGAGGCCCCTACAATTCTTTATAAGAAACATGGGCATTTAAAAACATTAGTAAATTCATAGTTGCTATTTGTCACTATATATTTTTCTCAATGGATATAAAAATATTACTATCATGAGAACAGTAATAAAAACACTACTATTGTGATATATAGATTATATTTGCAACACTCTTATCTTACAGAGAGGTTACCTGAGTTTTGGAGAGGGCTATGTTGAAACAAGCAGGCAGGCTGGGCTGGAAGCCAGCTCCCCAACTCAGGAGGTGTTTCTCCTCTTTCCAAACCTAAGTCTGCGACTGCTTATGGTTCTTACCAGCCCACACCTAGAAAATCAGAGTCATGCCTGCCCAGCAAAAGGTTTAGAAGCACTTTCCTTTTCCCTCCATTTGCCTCCTGGTTTGGCAATGATAAGAGCCCAATTTACCCCATGCTTGTTCCAGAAAACCAAGGATTGCTAAAAGGCATTGTGTCAGGTTTGTCAATTCAGCTACTCGACACCTAGACCTCTATATCACATCCCTGCCCCCTGTGTCCTGCCTCTGAGCCTGTCTGATTTCAACATCCCCAGCTGTAGGGCAACAGGGAGCCCTGATAAAGGAGGGCAAGCTGCTAGGGCTGGAGTCCATCCCTGAACCAGCACCCTGGTGTAGTCTGTGGCCTGGGCAGGTGAGTGGGTGCTATTGGGGAGCGTGGGCTGGGCCCTGGAAGCTGTGGGGAAGTAGGGATGTGGGTGTGAAATGGCTGCTTGGTGCTGTCTGTAAGGAAGCAGAAGCTTTCAGGAGAACTTAGGAGGGTCATTCCATTCCTCCCTCTGCCACCTGGCTTGCAGTCCCTGTGGGCTCCCACTGAGGTCTTTCAGCCCAAGAGCCATTATGTTGCAAGGAAAAGCTTTTCTTAACAGGCTAAAAATGACTTTTCCTCGTGTTCTGGAAGCCCAGGGTGAATACATCAGCATTGGCTGGTTTTGTCTTTCCTGTGTTCTAAGGCCACCTACTTTCCCAGGGGCCCTTGCTGCCAAAGGCGTCTTCCCAACCTTGTGCTGGCTGCCCTGCAAAGGGCAATCCAGGGGCCGTGAACCTGGGTATTCTTACAAATTTTCAGGCAAGTTTTACTAGGTTAATGGGGAAACCCAAGTCACCAGAAAGATGAAACAAATATTTTTAAAGGAGTCACACTGAGCCCTAGATCTCCAAGGATGTTGATAGCTCAGCCAACTTCTTGTGGGTTATGGCAGGAAATCAGCAGGAAGTAATAAACTGTGTCTGTGAGCAGAGGAACAGAAGCCTCACTGAGAGATGCACTCTCTGGCCTAGCCCTTCCAAATTGGTGCTTTGCAACCCCCGGACAGGGTTTCTGCTTGTTTCAAAAGACAAACTTTCTCTCTAAAAGCATTCAGTTAGTGGTTTTCCTAGAATCTTCCTAAACTTACACTGCTCCACTGATACTCTAGAGAGGGAGCAGCCTCAGCTCATGGAAACTTCCATCAGCCCTGGAACTAGCCCAGGCCAGGTAGGAGTCCTGCTGCCTGGCCTGGATGAAGGAATGGGCACAGTACCCTCACGGGCAGAGGAAGCTGGATTTGTAGTAAACTATTGTGAGCCCACCGCTCCCTGACCACTTCTCACTCCTGTGCTTCAATAGCCACACAGGGCCTGGGAGAGTGAGAATGATATCTTAACCTCTGCCCTCTTGTTTGTGCTGTTTAAGTCTGATGGTTCTGCTGACGATCCGGTGGGGTAAGCGGTGCCTCTCTTGAAGCTAACTCTGGATTCCCTCAGCCTCATTCCTTGGACTCGGCTACACTCTCCCACTCACTCCCCCATCCTTACTCCCATCCCAAGAGCTCTTGCCAGATTTCAGTGGGTTCTCTCCTGCAAAGCTCAGCCCCCCGAAAGGGTCCTTGTCTCCTAATGGCCTTGCTGTTCCTTCTTTTGGGAAAGTTCTAGCCTCCTTATCCATTAGCTGAACTCCTGTGTGTCTGTGGGGCCAGCTTAAATGTCAGCCTCTCTCCAGTTTTTTCTGGAGTCACTTGCTTCAACCTCTCTGCTCTGATAGCACCTGAACACATTTTATAGTATATATCACAGTGTTTCTAATTATTGGCTTAGGTATCCCCTATCCCCGCCACTTCAGGCTCTGAGCTACTGGAAGTAAGAAACCTAAGTCTCCTCCAGCTCTATGTTCTAGCCCCTTGGCTCAGTAAGGAAAACACACTCATTCTATGTTTGTTGAATTGATTGCATGTGGGGTTTGAGAGAACCAGGAGGGCTCCTTCTTGTGCAAGACAGGAGAGAACTCTCAGGGTGATGTTTAGCAACTTGGACTCTTGGGTTCCCTTTCCATCCCACCCCACTCCCTGTACTCGAACCCTCATCCTCAGGCTGTGCTGCGCCATTGGGCACACATTTTCCTTCTTCATCTCACAGGAGGGAACAGCTTGGGTCCAGAGAAATAACAAACATGGGGAAGAGAGAGAAGTTGAAGATTTCCCCAGAAGTTTAACTTATTTATTTTTCAAGGCATAGTTATTTGGAGAAGTTGAATCCAACTCTTTTGGTCCCCCACACCCCACATAGTTGAGCTACGGCCTTTGTTGAATCTCCCCCAAACTCCATGTACTTTTAAAAATTTTTATTTACTTTCAATCAGAGAATAATTACTTTATATACTATTCATGGGGTTCTCAAGATGCAGATGATGACTGTAGCCATGAAATTAAAAGATTTCCTCCTTGGAAGAAAAGCTATGACCAACCTATTAAAAAACAGAGACATTTCTATGCCAACAAAGATCCGTCTAGTCAAAGCTATGGTTTTTCCAGTGGTCATGTATGGATGTGAGAGTTGGACTATAAAGAAAACTGAGCACTGAAGAATTGATGCTTTTGAACTGGGATGTTGGAGAAGACTCTTGAGAGTCCCTTGGACTGCAAGGAGATCCAACCAGTCCATCCTAAAGGAAACCAGTCCTGAATATTCATTGGAAAGACTGATGCTAAAGCTGAAACTCCAATACTTTGGCCACCTGATGGGAAAAACTGACTTATTTGAAAAGACCCTGATGCTGGGAAAGATTGAGGGCAGGAGGAGAAGGGGACGACAGAGGATGAGATGGTTGGATGGCATCACCAACTCGATAGACATGAATCTGAGAAAGCTTTGGGAGTTGGTGATGGACAGGAAAGTCTGGCCTGCTGCAGTCCATGGCGTCACAAAGAGTTGGACACTACTGAACAACTGAAGTGGACTGAACTGAATTACTTTACAATATTGTGTTCATTTCTGCATACACCAACATGAATTAGCCATAGGTATACATATGTCCCTTCTTCCTTGAACCTCCCTCCCACCTCTCACCCCACTGCAACATCACTCATTATCAGAGAAATGCAAATCAAAACTACAATGAAATATCACCTCACACCAGTCAGAATGGCCATCATCAAAAATCTACAAACAAGATGACAGAGGAGTAGGTGGACGTGGAGTACATCTCTCTCTGTGGATACATCAGGAATACACCTTCAGGCACAGAAGTGCATGCAGAACACCAGCTGAGAGTGGACAGGAGCACCTGACCAGCAGAAAAGAATCTATAGACCCATGCAAAACTTGGTAGGATGAAGGAACCAGGGGGAAAAGTGTGTGTTAGTAGGACTGGACCTGTCCTCGGCAGGTGGGGGAACTGAGGCAGGGATCCCATCCCCACATCAGGGCAACTGTCTGAGTCAGAGGAGAAACATTTAAGGCTGCGAGTGAAACAGCTGATCTGTGGCAGCCTACATGGAATGAGAATCAGACAGTCCTTGCCGCAGCCATACAGACCCTGGACAGGGATGCTGGTCACCTGGAAGGGGCCGTGGCTAGGAGCTGGAGATTGGGGATTGTGGAGCCATCTCAGGGTGAGGGCTACTGTTGACTGTGGAGAGACAGACCGAGGGGATGCGAGGGAGGAGACTGTGGTGGGAAATGCCTGTGAAGGAAAGCCAGGCAGACATGGAAGCAAGGCAGTACTGCTGAGTCACACGTAGGGGGTGGAGCCCTCACCGTAGCCTCTGTCTCCCCACAGGCCAGCATCAGCAGCTGAACAATAGAGGCTGGCCCATCAAACGTCTGACGCACTGAACTACAGAGCAGAACCCCAGCCAGGGTGCTCCTTTAAGTGCCTGATGTGCCCATCTACAGAGTAGGACCCCAGCCAGGGGGGCCCCCTCTATGTGCCTGACAAGCTGAACAACAGAGAAGGACCCCAGGCAAGGGAGCCTTCTAAGTGCCTGAACAGGTGGAGCTATGGAGAAGACTGGCCAAAGAGGCCTTCTGACTGCCAGCTACCAGAGGCTCGAAAAAAGACTGTGATAGGGCCATAACTCCTGCGTCAGAGGCAGTCTGTGTCCCTGAACACTTGGCACCACCAGGGTCCCCACAAGCCAAGCAGCTGCACCACCTTCACATTCAACTGTACTGGGGCAGAGCTGCCGCAGGCAAAAAAAGTCCTGTGTCTATGCACGCAGGATCGCTTTGGTAGTGTCTGACTCTTTGTGACCCTGTAGACTGTGGCCTGCCAGGGTTCTCTGTCAAGGAGGGGTTTCTCCAGGCAAGAATACTGGAGCACATTGGCCAATACTGGTTGCCATACCCTTCTAGAGCACTATATTTCCTGCTGTCCTAGCTGCCAACCCCTCTGAGTACCCGGTGCTGCCAGAACCCCTGCAACCCAAGCAGCTGCACCACCTCCACACCTGGCCCTCACAGTTTCAAACCAAAGTCCCTCAGGGCAGCCTCGGGAGCAAACCCCAGTGGACTACCCACATGCAGAAAGTGAAAAGCGAAAATGAGTTGCTTAGTCGTGTCCGACTCTTTGCAACCCCATGGACTGTAGCCTACCAGGCTCCCCTGTCCATGGGATTTTCCAAACAAGAGTACTAGAGTGGGTTGCCGTTCCCTTCTCCAGAGGATCTTCCTAACCAAGGGATCGAACCCAGGTCTCCCACATTGTAGGCAGATGCTTTACTGTCTGAGCCACACAGAAAGTCTGACCCACATGCAGAACTGGAAATAAAAGCATAATCAAAACCCAAGGGCAATGTAACTAAGGAAGAAGACCCAAAACTTTCCCACCAGCTGCAGATTAAATCCATATGATCAACTAGGCAGACTCTGTGTCTATGGAATAGATAAAAGGTCGCTGAGAGCTCCCATAAAAGAAACACACTAGTTCTGATAGCTGTGGGCACTGGAGGCAAGGACATACAGGAGTAGGACCAGATTAGAATCTGAGCTGTCCCCACAACAGGTCAAGGGATGGGCAGAGTGTTGGAGGGCATCCTAGGGAGGTGGACAGTGACTCCCAGTGCAGGAAAGGACTCTAACAGCAGTGACTCAAGAGAAACCTTTATGGAATAATAAATAAGAATATTATGTTTTGACTTGCTTTGTAGATTCTTTTGAAATTTTTTTCTTTTATTTTCCCTTCTGTTGTAGTTGTTGATTTTATTGGCACTATGAAATCTGATCAAGATTTTGAGCTTTCTTTTTTCTTTTTTTCTTCTTCAGTCAACAATTTTTATTGATTGTATAAAGCTCTGCCTCTACATTAGGCTTTTGCAGTTCTGTGGAGTTTTCCTCTTTTTTAATTTTAATTTTTAAAATCTATTATTATATTTTCTAAATTTATTCCTTTGTTTGCTTTTCCTATTGATCTTTTCCCCTTGCAGTTAAACTTTGATATATATATAAATCTTCTTTATCTACCTCTATTTAACATTGCATATCTATTCTTTTTTTCGTTTCTTTCTTTCCTTTCCTCTCAACATATTTGTTAGTTTTATTTTCATTGCTTTATTCTCCAGTTGGCACCTTGCTTTACTTTTGTTTTCCAGTTTGTGCTTTAGCTAGTTTTGTTCTTAACTGGTAAATATATTGTTTGATTTTCTTCGTTCTCTAGGTCAATCTGTGTACTTTATTTTTGTTGGACTGTTTTGACTTGCTCATGGGTGTACATGTATATGTGTATATTCCATTATTTTATTTATTATTTGCCTGATTTTGTAACTGCCATTTGTGTGGGGTTCATCTTTGGTTTCTCATTTTTGGATATTTGTTGGGACTTCCCTGGTGGCTCAGACAGTAAAGCATCTGCCTACAAAGTGGGAGACCCAGGTTCGATCCCTGGGTCAGGAAGATCTCCTGGAGAAGGAAATGGCAACCCACTCCAGTACTCTTTCCTGGAAAATTCCTTGGACAGAGGAGCCTGGTAGGCTAGAGTCCATGGGGTCACAAAGAGTTGGACACAACTGAGCAACTTCAATGTCAATGTCAATGTCATAACAAACCACTTGTGCAATCTTCATTCCTGACCAGAGATCAAACCCTGAGCCTTTGGAGTGGGAGCACTGACTCCAAGACCCTAGACTACCAGAGAACTAACCCTTGGGAGTACCAAATAGTGAGAACTCACAGAAAAGAAGCCACTTGAATACAAGACCTGGCATGACCCAACCACCAGTAGCACCCTGTGCAGGATGCCTCACCTAAACAACAAACAAAACAAAAATACAAACCCAGTCATCAGCAGACAGGATTACCGCCTCACTCAGCCTTGCCTATAAGAGTAAAAAATCTCAGCACAAATCTCGCCCTATACGAAGCTCACACAAACCACTGGACCAACCGTAGGAGGGGAGGAACGAAAAGGAAGAAAGAATTCAACCTTGAATCCTGGGGAAAGGAGACCTCAAACACAATAAGCTAAAAAAATAATGAAAAGGCAGAGAAATACTGCACAAATGAAGGAACAACCTAGAAACAGAGAAATCCAAATAAATGAAGAGGAAATAGGCAAACTACCTGAAAAAGAAGTCAGAATAATGAGACTAAAGATGATAAAAAACTTTGAAAACAAAATGGAGAAAATGCAAGAATCAGTTAACAAAGACTTAGAAGAATTAAAGAAGGAACATATGGAGACAGACAACACAATTACTGAAATTAAAAATAGCGTAGAAGGAATCAATAGCAGATATCTGAAGCAGATGAACGAATCAGTGAGCTGAAAGATAAAATGGTGGAAATAACTTCCACCATTATAAATTACTTATTTCCACCAAAATGAAATAACTATTCTGAAGAGCAGAATAAAGTAAAAAGAATGAAAAGAATTGAGGATTGTCTCAGATACCTCTGGGACAATATCAAATGCACCAACATTCAATTTATAGGGGTCCCAGAAGAAGAAGAGAAAAAGAAAGGGAAGAAATTTGAAGAGATTATAGTTGAAAATTTCCCAAACATGGAAAAGGAAATAGTGAATCAAGTCCAACAGGCGCAGAGTCCCATACAGGATAAACCCAAGGAAAAACATACCAAGACACATACTAACTGAACTAACAAAGACTAAATGCAAAAAAAGAATATTAAAAGCAGCAAGGGAGAAGCAACAAGTAACATACAAGGGAAACCCTATATGCTTAACAACTAATCTTTCAGCAGAAGCTCTGCAGGCCAGAAGGGAATGGCAGGATATATTTAAAGTACTGAAAGGGAAAAATCTACAACCAAGATTCGTGTACCTGGTAAGGATCTCAGTCAAAATTGATGGAGAAATCAAAAGCTTTTCATACAAGCAAAAGTTAAGAGAATTCAGTGTCATCAAACCAGCTTTACAACAAATGTTAAATGGACTTATATAGTGAGGAAATACAAGAGAAGGAAAAAAAATCTACAAAATCAACCCAAACAATTAAGATAATGGAAATAGGAACATATATAACAATAATTACTTTAAATGTAAATGGATTAAATGCTCCAACCAAAAGACACAGACTGGCTGAATGGATACAAAAACAAGACCCATATATATGCTGTCCACAAGAAACCCACTTCAGACCTCAAGACACAGATAGACTGAAAGTGAGAGGATGGAAAATATATTCCTTGCAAATGGAAAACAAAATAGCAATCCTCATATCAGACAAAATAGATCCTAAAATAAAGAATATTACAACAGATAAGGAAGGACACTTCATAATGATCAAGGGATAAATCTAAGAGGAAGACATAAATTCGCAAATATCTATGCACCCAACATAGGAGCACTTCAATATATAAGACAAACACTAACAGACATAAAAGGAGAAATTGACAGTAACACAATAATAGTAGGAAACTTTAACACCCCACTCACACCAGTGGACAGATCATCAAAGCAGAAAATTAATAAGGAAACACAAGTCTTAAATGGTATGTTAGATGAGATGGATCTCACTGATATCTTCAGGACATTCCATCCAAATTCATAAGCATCCATCTTCTTCTCAAGTGCATATGGAACATTCTCCAGGTTAGACCACATCTTGAGTCACAAATCAAACCTCTGTAAATTTAAGAAAATAGAACTCATATCAAGCATTTTCTCTGACCACAATGCTATGAGACTAGATATCAATTACAAGAAAAAACTGTAAGAAACACAAACACATGGAGATTTAAACAGGACATTTCTAAATAACCAATGGATTACTGAAGAAATCAAAAAGGAAATAAAAAATTTCTACTAACAAATGACAATGAAAACAACAACTTAAAACCTATGGAATGCAGCAAAAGCAGTTCTAAGAGAGAAGTTTATAGAAATTCAATCCTACCTCAAGAAAAAAGAAAAACATCAAAGATACAAACTAACTTTACACCTAAAACAACTGGAAGAAGAAAAAGAAGAAGGAAATAAAACAAAATTAGTAGAAGGAAAAAAATCATAAAGATCTGAGGAGAAATAAATGAAAAAGAAATGAAAGAAACAATAGTAAAGATTAATAAAAATGAAAGTTGGTTCTTTGAGAAGATAAACAAAACCGACAAACCTTTAGCCAGACTCATCAAGGAAAAAAAAAAAAAGAGAAGAATCAAATCAACAAAATTAGAAATTAAAAAGGAGAGGTTACAACAGACAGTGCAGAAATAGAAAGGAGTACAATAGACTATTATGAACAACTGTATGACAATAGGACAACCTGGAAGAAATGGACAGATTCTTAGAAAAGTTCAATCTTCCAAGACTGAACCAGGAAGAAGTAGAACTTAGGAGCAACCCAGTTACAAGCACTGAAATTGAAGCTGTGATCAAAAATCTCCCAAAAGAGAAAAGCCCAGGACAAGGTGGCTTCACATGAGAATTCTATCAAACATTTAGAGAAGAGCTAATGCCTATCCTTCTAAAACTCTTTCAAAAAATTGCCAGGGAAGTAACACTTCCAGACTCGTTCTACAAGGCCACCATCACCCCAATACCAAAACCAGACAAAAACAAGACAAAAAAAGAAAACTATAGGCCAATATCACTGATGAACATAGATGCAAAAATCCTCAACAAAATTTTAGCACACAGAATTCAGCAACACAATGAAAAGCTCATACACCATGATCAAGTTGGGTTTATTCCAGTGATGCGAGGATTCTTCAATATACACAAATCAATCAATGTGATACACTATATTAACAAACTAAAAGATATAAACCACATGATAATCTCAATAGATGCAGAAAAAGCCTTTGACAAAATTCAGCACCGATTTATGATTAAAACTCTTCAGAAAACGGGCATAGAAGGATCCTACCTCAACAGAGTAAAGGCCATATATAATAAGCCTACAGCAAACATTATTCTCAATGGTGAAAAACTGAAAGCATTCCCTCTAAGATCAGGGGCAAAACAAGGGTGTCCACTTTCACCACTATCATTCAACATAGTTCTGGAAGTCCTACAGCAATCAGAGAAGAAAAAGAAATTAAGGGGATCCAGATCAGAAAAGAAGAAGTAAAGCTCTCACTGTTTGCAGATAACATGATTCTGTACATAGAAAACCCTAAAGACAGTATCAGAAAATTACCAGAGCTAATCAGTGAATTTAGCAGTCACAGGATACAAAATCAATACACAGAAATCACTTGCATTTCTATAACTAACAATGAAAAATCAGAAAGAGAAATTAAGGAATCAATCCCATTCACCATAGCAACAAAAATAATTAAATATCTAGGAATAAACTTACCTAAGGAGACAAAAGAACTGTACACAGAAAATTATAAGACACTGATGAAAGAAATCAAAGATGACATAAACAGATGAAGAGATATTCCATGTTCCGAGGTAGGAAGAATCAATGGTATGAAAATGACTATACTACCAATTGCAATCTACAGATTCGATGTGATCCCTATCAGATTATCATTGGCATTTTTCAGAAAACTAGAACAAAAAATTTCACAATTCGTATGGAAACACAAAAGACCCCTGATAGCCTAAGTAGTCTTGAGAAAGCAGAATGGAGCTGGAGAAATCAACCTTCCTGACTTCAGGTTATACTACAAAGCTACAGTCATCTAGACAGTATGATATCAGCACAGAAACAGAAATATAGACCAATAGAACAAGATAGAAAGCCCAGAAATAAACCCATGCACATATGGGTATTTATTTTTGACAAAGGAGGCAAGAATATACAATGGGGCAAAGACAGCCTCTTCAATAAATGGTGCTGGGAAAACTGGACAGCTACCTGTAAAAGAATGAAATTAGAACACTTCCTAACACCATACACATGAGCGCTGAAGAATTGATGCTTTTGAACTGTGGTGTTGGAGAAGACTCTTGAGGGTCCCTTGGACTGCAAGGAGATCCAACCAGTCCATTCTGAAGGAGATCAGCCCTGGGATTTCTTTGGAAGGAATGATGCTGAAGCTGAAACTCCAGTACTTTGGCCACCTCATGCGAAGAGTTGACTCACTGGAAAAGACTCTGATGCTGGGAGGGATTGGGGGCAGGAGGAGAAGGGGACGACAGAGGGTGAGATGGCTGGATGGCATCACCGACTCGATGGACGTGAATCTGAGTGAACTCCGGGAGATGGTGATGGACAGGGAGGCCTGGCGTGCTGCGATTCACGGGGTCGCAAAGAGTCGGACACGACTGAGTGACTCAACGGAACTGAACACCATACACAAAGATAAACTCAAAGCGGATTAATGACATAAATGCTAGGCCAGAAGCTATAAAACTCTTAGAGCAAAACAGGCAGAACACTCGATGACATACATCGAAGCAAGAGCTTCTATGACCCACCTCCTAGAGTGACGGAAATAAAGACAAAAAAGTAAACAAGTGGGACCTGATTAAACTTAAAAGCTTTTGCACAGCAAAGGAAACTATAAGCAAGGTGAAAAGACAGCCCTCGGAATGGGAGAAAACAATAGCAAATGAAACAACTGACAAAGGTTAATTTCCAAAGTATACAAGTAGCTCATACAACTCACTACCATAAAACCAAACAATCCAATCAAAAAGTGGGAAAAAGACCTAAACAGACATTTCTCCAAAGAAGATATAGAGATGACTAACAAACACATCAAACACATGAAAACATGCTCAACATCACTCATTATTAGAGAAACACAAATCAAAACTGCAATGAGATATCACCT
Source organism: Redunca redunca (assembly GCA_006410935.1). Taxonomy (NCBI): domain Eukaryota; kingdom Metazoa; phylum Chordata; class Mammalia; order Artiodactyla; family Bovidae; genus Redunca; species Redunca redunca. The sequence goes on along the minus strand of SJYQ01003356.1, from coordinate 385,741 downwards.
CACACCGGTCAGATGGCCCTCATCCAAAGTCTAAAAACAATAAATGCTGGAGAGGGTGTGGAGAAAAGAGAACACTCTTGCACTGTTGTTCAGATGTAAATTGATCCAGCCACTATGGTAGACATATGGAAATTCCTTAAAAAACTAGGAATAAAACCACCATATGACCCAACAATCCCGTTCCTAGGCATATACCATGAGGAAACCAAAATTGAAAAAGACACATGTTCGTTGTTCATTGCAGCACTATTTACAATAGCTAGAACATGGAAGCAAGATGTCCATGTACAGATAACTGGATAAAGAAGCTGTGGTACATATACACAATGGAATATTACTCAGCCACAAAAGGAATGCATTTGAGTCAGTTCTAATGAGGTGGATGAACCTAAAGTCAGAAAGAGAAAAGCAAATATGGTATATTAATGCATATATAGGGAATCTAGACAGATGATGCTGATGAACCTATTTGCAGTGCAGCATTGGAGACGCAGACATAGAGAACACACTTGCGGACATGGTTGGAAGGAAGGACAGGGTGGGATGAATGGAGAGAGTGGCATGGAAACCTATATAGTGCCATACGTAAAATAGATAGCCAGTGGGAATTGGCTGTGTGACTCTTACTTATGATAGTAGAATCTTGTGTGGATGAAGGGTTAATGTTAATATATGTAAAGCACTTAAAACAGAGCTTACTATGCCAGCATTCCTCTGTGTGTTTCATACACATCTCCATTCACACAATAGTCCTGGAGATAAGAAAAATCATCATTCCCATTTTATGAAGGAGAAAGTTGAATTATTTGGCTAAAAAGTTGCAGAGCTGGGATTTCAACCTAGGCATGAAATTCCAAGGTTCCTGTTGTTAAACAGACTTTGTTGCCTGTATAGTACAAAAATACAGGCACAATATTCCATATGCTATGGCAAGATGATACAAAATTTCAAAAGAGCCTCCTGGTTCCTTCCTAGATGGTCCCAGGTATGTGTTCTATGGGTTAATTTGTTCCTTCCTTCTTTTGCTTTGGGAAAGTCATTAATCCTCCTTCTACATCACTCAGGCAACACCTCCAGTCCCTATCAGCAAATTTCACCCCGAGGTACCGCTGATTAGGGCCAGTGACATTCTGAGGGTTCTGACTCCCCTCCTGGGAGTGCACCATGCTTAGGGGTCCCACACATCCTCCTATAGCCACTCACCACTGCCCCCCCCCACCCCATCCTCTCTTTGCTCACATGGGGACTAGAGGGGGTTGCTGAGAGAACCTGTCTGTGCAAAAGGAAATTCTAGGGTCTAGACCACAGCCACAGACATGCTCCAGTCCAAATTCACTCTGCCAAGTCTCTGGCATAAAATGTTGGCCTGTACAATGCACACAATTGCAGTCTCAAGGCTAAACGAACTCTCAGAGACCAAACCGTCATTTTCAGATTGGGACCTCTAAGCCAAGGCTAAAGAGAAGATCAGCCCAATGTATATTTCTGGCAGCTGCAGAGATCCTTGTTTCCTGGTGTTCTGGCCAAATTAACACAGTGCTGCCTTTGGTGGGAACCATCACTGCTAGACAACCTCCTACCTGGAAGGAGAAGCCCTACCCACAGAGTCCTTCCACAGGCTGTGAGGGTGCCAGAAGCAAGCTGCCGTTTCTTAGAGAAAATACACTTTTTATTAGAACCTTGGGCTTCCCTAGTAGCTCAGACAGTAAAGAATCTGCCTGCAATGCAGGAGACCCGGGTTAGATCCCTGGGTCAAGAAGATCCCCTGGAGAAGGGAACAGCAACCCACTCCAGTATTCTTGCCTAGAGAATCCCAAGGACAGAGGAGCCTGAAGGGCTACAGTTTATGGGATTGCAAAGAGTTGGACACGATCGAGTGACTAACACTTTCACTTTCTGTCAGTAATATTAATAAACAGGCGGCCTGCAAGTGAAACTGAAAGGTGCTCAGTCGTGTTCTACTCCTTGCAACCCCATTGGGATAATAGTAAATGCAAACCTCTTTAAAGCAAGACTAAAGAAACATAAACTCAGCCTTCACCTGGGGCCTCCTCTCTGCCACCTTATGTATTTGTGTTTTAATTAACATTCTAAAGTATTCCAAGCTGTGTTTTAAAAGTCCTGCCTCTGCCTTCAGTTGACAAAGGGCCATGTTTAACACACTCTGGCATGACGTAGGTCCTGCCTCCAGGCAGAAGGTGCCAGTCCACAGCAGGCCTTTCTGACTGCCATTTCTTTTCTTTGCCCCGACTGGCCAGGCTCTGCTGTAAACCTGGTCTGCTACTTCACTAACTGGGCCCAGTACAGAGAGGGGGCTGCTTGCTTCTTACCCAAGGATGTGGACCCCAGTCTGTGCACCCACCTTATCCGTGCCTTTGCTGGCATGGACAGTCACCAACTCAGCTCCACAGAGTGGAATGAAGACACTCTGCAAGGAATTCCATGGCTTGCAGAAGATATGAGCTGCAGTGGAGGGAGTGGGGATGGGACGTGGAGAAAGCAGGTGCCTCCTCTCAAAGCCAGAAAACTTCCCCAGCACTGCAATCTAGCTACAGACCTGCTATGTGGATTTGAGCAAATCTCATCACCTCTCTGAGCTTCTTGTTCTCATATGGAAGAGGTGAGTGTAGATAAGGACTTCTTTAGGGCCCTTCCAGTTTAGGTCTACATGGAATCTGGGTTGTGAAACTTTTCCTCTGCTGGGAATGAGCACCCTTATTTCTCCTAAAATCTATCTATCCTTCAGCTCAAGTGTTATTACTACCTTAATAAAGCCTGTCTGAAGATCTGACCTGATCTCTTGCTTTCTGAGTTCCTTGAGTGTCCAGCTCCCCAGCCAGAGAAGAGGTCCTTAAAGGCCAGAATATGTCTTTTCTTTCCCAATCTACAGCTTCCCTGGTACCGATTCTGAGCATAGGGATTTAGATGGCCCCAACCCACTCCAGTGTTCTTGCCTTGAGAATCCCAGGGATGGGGGAGCCTGGTGGGCTGCCGTTTATGGGGTCGCACAGGGTCGGACACGACTGAAGCGACTTAGCAGCAGCAGCAGCAGCAGCAGCCTCACCCCATCAGCCCTGCAAGGCTCCTTGCTTCCTTGTTAGTGAAATGAGTCCCAGGACCTGGCTGGATCAGTCCTGGCCCTTCTCTTGTCTTTTACAGGAGTCCCAAGCTGAAGACGCTGCAGGCCATTGGGGGCTGGAGCTTTGGCACTCAGAAGTGAGTTGTTGATGTGTAGATGTAGAGGGCATCTACATGGCAGGGTCCCTGATGGGGAACTGGCCAGAGAGACCCCCGTCAGGGAATCATCCATGTTGAGGTGTGGCCAGGGTGAGGGGGAGAGAGGGGGAAGAGTGGACTCTGAATGCTGAGCTTCCTTCTGAGACCTAGCTACCTCATTGGGAGGCAGTGGAGTGGGCTTAGCTCCAGGCCATTATATATTGTCTTGCTTTAAATGCAGCCCAGAGATTCTGACCTCGTCTCAGGCCTCAGCCTTTTCCTCCATGAAATGGGTAGAGGGCGAGTCTCAACTAATCCCAGACAACATATAATGCCTATACTTTCTGAGCTCTGAAACAGGATAGCTGAGAATTTTTGTTCCCTTTCTGGGAGTCAAAGACAGTCTGTGAGATCGAGCTGGGATAGCAGAATATTGACATTTCCAAGATATTTTTGATTATTTGTGGAGATAGTGGAATGGTATATTTGGAATCAGAGTTTTCCTAGAAAGTCATGAATACATGGTCTCCTAAATTCTAAGCTAGTCTTTCTAATATTTTTGGATTATGACCCCTTTTAAAAACCTGATGAATTTTATGATTCCCTTCCCAAAACACTAGTCATATAGATTTTTCATTGAAATTCAGAGTTCTTAGAGTTCCTGGGTACACAAACCCCACTTAAAAACTGATGGTATTAGATAAATCAAATTAATAAATTTAAAAAATAAAGATAGAAATAGTCTTTAAAAACTCAAGACACCCAAGAAGTCCAGGGACTTCTTGAGAAAGTAGAATGTGCTGGGGTCGTTCCTGGGGCACCTTAGGAGTTTTAAAGAGCTCTGGATTAGTAATAGTATTAACAATAGCCACGGAGCACTCTACAAATGAGAGTTAGAAGAAAAGTGACCATGTTACCCTGCCAAGGAACTAGAACAGCAGGCTCTCAAGATCACCCAGATCCTCACTAACCAGCTTCTCTTCCTTTTCATCTTAGAAACTGACTCCTCTTTTTTCCAACCTCCATGCTAGGTTGACAATCAGCTCTGATTCAGAGTAGGACCAGTCTCTGGGCAGGGAAGTGGCAGTAGGCTTCTGGAGGAAATTTTGGGAAGCAGAGCTCTTAGTGAGTCAGTGTGCCCCTGTTGATGTCAATGTTTGGAGGCAGAGCACACTTCTACATTGTCCCTTTCCCTTAGCCGGGCCCATACCCACCAGCAAATAGCCAGCAGCTTCTGAAGCATGCCCCCAGCACTGTGCTGGCTTAGATAGCCAAGTGCCAATATCCTGAGAAGCTTCTCGCACAACTCTGAAGACGCATGATCCACTGTACCGTATAAGACAGGCCCACACTGCCCTTCATCGCCCCACAGGTTCACGGACTTGGTTCACTTAAGTTCAGATCAGTTCAGTTGTTCAGCCGTGTCTGACTCTTTGTGACCCCATGAATCGCAGCACTCCAGGCCCCAACTCCTGGAGTCCACCCAAACTCATGTCTATTAAGTCGGTGATGCCATCCAACCATCTCATCCTTTGTCGTCCCCTTCTCCTCCTGCCTTCAGTCTTTCCCAGCATCAGGGTCTTTTCAAATGAGTCAGTTCTTCGCATCAGGTGGCCAAAGTGTTTCAGTTTCAGCATCAGTCCTTCCAGTGAATACTCAGGACAGACATGGTAGCTACAGTCAACTACTGACAGACCTTTGTCAACTCAGCCATCAGGTTTCTGCACAAATATGACTTTGATGGCCTTGAGCTTGGCTGGGGGTACCCAGGAAGCTGAGAGAGCCCTCCTTCAGATAAGCAGCACTTCACAGCCCTGGTGCAGGTATGATAGGATGAGGGAGGAGAGATCTAGTTGGTCAGGGGGACACATAGGTACTGCTCTGCCCCAGGCTCAGCTGCTTCATTTATCTACAAAGTATCGACCTGTGGTCAGTTTGCAGACTCCTGCAGGGGAAAATTTGCTTGGGGCTTACTGCGCCACATGGTCCCTGCCTGTGTGTTCACTCTGAGCTACTCTTGCAGGACCTGGTCAATGCCTTTCAGCAGGAAGCCCAGACCTCAAGGAAGGCATGCCTCCTGCTAAGCTCAGCCATACCAGCAGGAGGACACTACAAAGAAGCTGGATATGAGGGGGACAAAATTGCTCTACGAGTCTCAGGCAGATGGCATGGTCTCTGTTCTCTGCAGGGGAGAGAGACCAAGGGCAAGCTAAGCCTCCCTCAGAGCGGGGACTCGCCTGTACCAGCAGCAGACCCGGAAAGGCTTTGCTTGCCATATCTGCTACTTCACCCCTCTGGAGTCCCTCTCTTTGGAGCCCTGGACCTTCCCTTAAGAATTCAATCTTGAAATACTCCTAGGAGGGGAAAGAGGGAAGCCCTTAGCATCCCTAGGAGAATGAGTTGTCTAGCTCCTTCCCACCCCAGACCTATAGAATCAGAACCTGTACCTTAATGAGATTCTCGGGTAATTTATTAGTACAACTAAAGTTTGAGAAATGCTGAACTAGATTTCCCTTCAAAATAGCACAAGGCATCCTGAATGGACTCTGTTCTGAGGGTGCTGAGGGGGCAGACGGGGGAGCATGCTAAAGATGTGAGCTGCCAAGAATGAGAATGGCCTGGATAATGCAGTGACTGGGGAGTGCCGCCTGTGTCTCCTGTCTCCCAGAGCCAGAGAGAGCCCACTCCCACCACCCCAGCATGTGGCTGGTCTCTCCCCAGGCCACACACTGTGCCGGGAAGGAAGGAGCGAGCAAGGGGGAGAGCTCCACCCTACTCACTAGCCCCTCACCCGCTCTTCCCATGCCTCATGCAGGAACCTGGATTTCCGCAGCCTGATGGCCTATGACTTGCATGGCTCTTGGGAAAAGACTACAGGCACGACAGCTCCCTCTGTAAGAGGCAGGGAGAATGTGGGTTCATGGACAAACTCAAGGTGTGAAGTGATAGAAGACCCCTTGCACAGGCCCTTTCCAGTGGCCCCTTTTCAGCCTTAAGGAACCTAATGGAAGGGAAAAGCAGGATACCAAGCAAAGCATGGTGAAGACAGGATTTGTTTGTTTCATGCTTGTTTGTTTGCTTTATTTTCCTGTTGCATGCCACTGCCAAGGAGAAGCTTCCACAGGACTGGGGAAACAAGACTCGGAGGGGCACAAACAAAACCTTGTGTGCACCAGGACACTGGATAAAGGAGCAGTAACCCCAAAAGAGACTGAGCCAGACTTGCCTGCAAGTGTTTGGGAGTCTCTGGTGGAGGCATGGGTCAACAGTGGGCTGCTGCAGGATCAGGAACACAGACAGCCACAGTCTTGGGAGGCATGGTGAACTGGCATAAGTCCTTTTGGAGAAGGTCACAATGATCCCTACCATAGTTGGGCCTTAGGCCAAACTACAGCAAGGGAACATAACCTCACTCATCAGCAGAAAATTGGATTAAAGATTTACTGGGCATGGCCTTGCCTACCAGAGCAAGATCCAGTTTTCTCACAGCCTGCCCCTTCCATCAGGGAGCTTGCATAAGCCTCTCACCCTCATCCATCAGAGGGGAGACAAAATGAAAACCAAAATCACAGAAAACTAACCAAAATGATCATATGGATCATAGCTTTGTGTAACTTTATGAAACCATGAGCCATGCCATGTAGGGTCACCCAAGACAGATGAGTCATGGTGGAGAGTTCTTAGAAGCTGTGGTCTACAGGAGAAGGGAATGGCAAACTGCTTCAGAATTCTTTCCTTGAGAACCCCATGAACAGCATAAAAAGGCAAAGAGATAAGACACTAAAAAATGAACTGCCCAGGTCAGTAGGTGTCAAAGATGCTCCTGGAGGGGAGCAGAGAAATAGCTCCAGAAGCAATGAAGAGGCTGAGCCAAAGAGGAAATGACTCCCAGTTGTGGATAAGTCCAGTGGTGAAAGCAAAGTCAAGTGCCGTAAATACCAATATTACACAGAAACCTGGAATGCTAGGTCCATGAATCAAGGTAAGTTGGATGTGGACAAGCAGGAACAAGAGTGAACATCAATATTTTAGGAGAACTCCGGGAGATGGTGATGGACAGGGAGGCCTGGCGTGCTGCGATTCATGGGGTCGCAAAGAGTTGGACACAACTGAGTGACTGAACTGAACTGAACTGAACTAAAATGGATGGGAATGGGAAAATTTAATTCAGATAATGAATATATCTACTACTGTAGGCAAGAATCCCTTAGAAGAAAGGGAGTAGCCCTCATAGTCAACAAAAATGTCAGAAATGCAGTACTTGGGTGCAATCTCAAAAACGACAGAATGATCTTAGTTCATTTCTGAGGCAAACCATTCAATATCACAGTCAGTTCAGTTCAGTTCAGTCACTCGGTCATGTCTACTCTTTGTGAACCCATGGACTGCAGCACGCCATGCATCCCTGTCCATCACCAACTCCCAGAGCTCACTCAAACTCATGTCCATCGCATTGGTGATGCCATCCAACCATCTCATCCTCTGTTGTCCCCTTCTCCTCCTGCCTTCAATCTTTCCCAGCATCAGGGTCTTTTCAAATAAGTCAGTTCATCGCATCAGGTGGCCAGATTATTGGAACTTCCGCATCAGTCCTTCCAATGAATATTCAGGACAGATTTCCATAAGGATTGACTGGTTGGAGCTCCTTGCAGTCCAAGGGACTCTCAAGAGTCTTCTCCAATATCACAGTTCAAAAGCATCAATTCTTCAATGCTCAGCTTTCTTTATAGTCCAACTCTCACATCCATACATGACTATTGGAAAAACCATAGCTTTGACTAGACAGACCTTCACTGGCAAAGTAACGTCTTTGCTTTTTAATATGCTGTCTAGGTTGGTCATGTCTAGGTTGGTCAACTTTCCTTCCAAGGAGTAAGCATCTTTTAATTTCATGGCTGCAATCACCATCTATAGTGATTTTGGAGCCCCCCAAAATAAAGTCTGACACTGTTTCCACTGTTTCCCCATCTATTTGCCATGAAGTGGTGGGACTGGATGCCATGAACTTAGTTTTTGAATGTTGAGTTTTAAGCCAGCTTTTTCACTCTCCTCTTTCACTTTCATCAAGAGGCCCTTTAGTTCTCCTTCGCTTTCTGCCATAAGGGTGGTGTCATCTGCATATCTGTGGTTATTAATATTTCTCCTGGCAATCTTGATTCCAGCTTGTGCATTTACCATGATGTACTCTGCATATAAGTTAAATAAGCAGGGTGACAATATACAGCCTTGGCTTACTCCTTTCCCAATTTGGAACAGTCTGTTGTTCCATGTCCAGTTCTAACCTTTGCTTCCTGACCTGCATACAGATTTCTCAAGAGGCAGGTCAGGTGGTCTGGTATTCCCATCTCTTTAAGAGTTATCCACAGTTTGTTGTGATCCACACAGTGAAAGGCTTTGGCATAGTCAATAAAGCAGAAGTAGATGTTTTTCTGGAACTTTCTTGCTTTTTCAATGATCCAGTGGACGTTGGCAATTTGATCTCTGGTTTCTCTGCCTTTTCTAAAGCCAGCTTGAATATCTGGAATTGAACATCTGTAATTCAATCCTATACCCCAACACTAATGCCAAAGAAGCTGAAGTTTAACAGTTCTATGAAGACCTATAAGATCTTCTAGAACCAACACCCCCAAAAGATGTCCTTTTCATAATAGGGGACTGGAACGCAAAAGTAGGAAGGCAAGAGATACCTGGAGTAACAGTCAAGTTTGGCTTTGGAGTACATAATGAAGCAAGGCAAAGGCTAACAGAGTTTTGCCAAGAGAACATACTGGTCATAGCAAACACCCTCTTCCAACAACACAAGAGAGAACTCTACACATGGACATCACCAGATGGTCAATATCAAAATTAGATGATTATATTCTTTGCAGCCAAAGGTAAAGAAGCTCTATGCAGTCAGCAAAAACAAGATGTGAAGCTGACTGTGGTTCAGATCATCAGCTCCTTATTGCAAAATTCAGAGTTAAGTTGAAGAAAGTAGGGAAAACCACTAAGCCATTCAGGTATGACTTCAATCAAATCTCTTATGCTTATGTAGTGGAAGTGACAAATAGAGTCAAGGGGTTAGATCTGACAGATTGCCTGAAGAACTATGGACAGAGGTTCTTAACGCTGTATAGGAGGCAGTGACCAAAACCATCCCCAAGAAAAAGAAATGCAAAAAGGAAAATGGTTGTCTAAGGAGGCCTTACAGATAGCTGAGAAAAGAAGAGAAGCTAAAGGCAAAGGAGAAAAGGAAAATGCACATCTGAATGCAGAGTTCCAAAGAATAGCAAGGAGAGAAAAGAAGGCTTTAAGTGAAGAGTGCAGAGAAATAGAGGAAAACAATAGAATGGGAAAGGCTAGAGATCTCATCAAGAAAAGTTAGAGACACCAAGGGATATTTCTTGCAAAGAAGGGCACAATAAAGGATAGAAACATTATGGACCTAACAGAAGCAGAAGATATTAAGAAGAGGTGGCAAGAGTACACAGAGGAACTATACAAAAAAGGTTTTAATGACTGGGATAACCACAATGGTTATCATCACTCACCTAGATTCAGACATGCTGGAGTGTGAAGTCAAGTGGACCTTAGGAAGCATTACTAAAAACAAAGCTAGTAGAGGTGATGGAATTCCAGCTGAGCTATTTCAAATCTTAAAAGATGATTCTATTAAAGTGCTGCACTCAATATGCCATTGGAAATTTGGAAAATTCAGCAGTTGTCAGAGAACTGGAAAAGGTCAGTTTTCATTCCAACCACAAAGAAGGGTAATGCCAAAGAATGTTCAAATTACCATACAGTTGCACTCATTTTGCATGCTAGCAAAGTGATGCTCAAAATCCTTCAAGCTAAGCTTCAACAGTTTGTGAACAAAGAACTTTCAGATATACATGCTGGATTTAGAAAAGGCAGAAGAATCGGAGATCAAATTGCCAACATTCATTGGATCATAGAGAAAGCAAGGGAATTCCAGAAAAATATCTACTTCTGCTTCATTGCTAAAGCTTTTGACTGTGTGTATCACACAAAACTATGGAAAATTCTTAAAGAGATGGGAATACCAGACCTCCTTACCTGCCTCTTGAGAAATATATATGCAGGTTAAGAAGTAACAGTTAGAACCATTCATGGAACAATGTACTGGTTCAAAATTTGGAAAGGAGTATCAAGGCTATTTGTTGTCACCCTCCTTATTTACCTTATGTAGAGTACATCATCTGGATGCTGGTCTGGATGAAGCTCAAGATGGAATAAAGATTGCCGGGAGAAATATCAATAACCTCTGAAATGCAAATGTTACCACTCTTATGGCAGAAAGTGAAGAGGAACTAAGGGGCTTCTTGATGACGGTGAGAAAGGAGAGTAAAAGCAGGCTTAAAACTCAACATTCAAAAAATAAGGTCATGGCATCCAGTCCCATGACTTCATGGCAAATAGAATGGGAAACAATGGAAACAGTAACAGACTTTATTTTTATTTACCCCAAAATCACTGCAGCCATGAAATTAAAAGATGCTCCTTGGAAGTAAAGCTATGACAGATCTAGACAGAGTATTCAAAGGCAGGACATCACTTCACCAGCAAAGGTTTGTATAGCCAAAGCTATGATTTTTATAGCAGTCACGTACAGATGTGAGTTGGACCATAAAAACAGCTGAGTGCCAAAGAACTGATGCTTTCTAACTGTGGTGCTGAAAAAGACCCTTGAAAGTCCCTTCTACTGCAAGGAGATTAAACCAGTCAATCCTAAAGGAAATCAACCCTGAACATTCACTGGAAGGACTGATGCTGAAGCTGGAACTCCAACACTTTGACAACCTGATGCAAAGAGCTGACTCATTGAAAAGGGCCCGATGCTGGGAAAGATTGAAGGCAGGAGGAGAAGGGGATGATAGAAGATGAGATGGTTGGATGGCATCACCAATTCAATGGACATGAGATTGAGCAAACTCCAGAAATAGTAAAGAATAGGGAAGTCTGTTGTGCTGCAGTTCATCGGGTTGCAAACAGTCAGCATGACTGAGCGACTGAACAGCAATAGCTGATTAACAATATTGTGATAGTTCCAGGTGGACAGTACAGGGACTCAGCCATGACATATACGTGTATCCGTCCATTCTCCCCCAAACCTCCCCTCCTATCCAATGCCACATAACATGGAGCAGAGTTCCATGTGCTATACAGTAGGTCCTTGTTGGTTATCCATTTTAATTATAACAGTGTGTACGTGTTCATCCCAAACTCCCTAACTATCCTTTCCCCCAGCAATCCTGTCTCATTTTCTAAGTGAGTCTCTTTCTGTTTTGTAGTATGTTCATTTGTATCATTTCTTTTTAGATTCTACACATAAGGGATGTCATAAGATATTTCTTCTTCTCTGTCTGATGTACTACACTCAATATAGCTTTCTATGTCCAACCATGTGGCTGCTAATGGCATCATTTCATTCTTTTTAATGGCTGAGTAATATTACACACACACACACACCCCATATCTTCTTTAGCCATTCATCTGTTGATGGACATTTAGATTGCTTCCATGTCTTGGTTGTTGTAAACAGTGCTGCAATGAACATTGGGATGCATGTATCTTTTCAAGTCATGTTTTTCTCTGGATATATGCCCAGGGGTGAGATTGCAAGGTCATATGGTAGCTCTCTGGAGAAGTGAACGGCTACCCCCTTCAGTATTCTTGCCTGGAGAATTTCATAGACTGGTAGGCTACCATCCTTGGGGTTGCAAAGAGTTGGACATAACACCTTATCTAATGGTAGCTATAATTTTAGTTATTCAAGGACCGTTATATTGTTGTCTATAGTAGCTGTACCAATTTACATTCCCACCAACAGTGTAGGAGGGTTCCCTTCTCTGCACATCCTCTCCAGCACTTTTTGTGGATTTTTTTGAAGATAACCATACTGGCTGATGCGAGGTGATATCTCATTGTAGTTTTGATTTTCATTTCTCTAATAATTAGTGATGTTGAACATCTTTTCATGTGCCTATTGACCATCTGTATTTTTTATTTTTTTAAGAAATGTCTGTTTAGGTCTTCTACACATTTTTTGAGTGGATTGTTTGCTTTGATGCTGTTAAGCCTTATAAGCTGTTTGCAAGTTTTGGAGACTAATTCCTTACCAGTCAAATCATTTGCAAATGTTTTCTCCCAATCAGTGGGTTATCTTTTCATTTTGTTTATTGTTTTCTTTTGAAAGAAAAACTTTTGAGTTTAAGTAGGTCCCATTTGTTTGTTTTTGTTTTTATTTCCATTGTTCTAGGAGATGGATTGAAAAAGATGTTGCTGTGATTTATGTCAGATAGTGTTCTGCCTATGCTTTCCTCTAGGAGATCTTTAGTGTCTTGTCTCACATTTAGGTCTT
>SJYQ01003356.1:351681-364390 GCA_006410935.1 Redunca redunca | reverse complement strand
CCCCCAGAACCTGATGTTCCTGCACCACCCCAGCCCTCTGAACCTGAGCATGGTTCCAGCCTTGGACAAGACGCTTCATGCCGGGGCAAAGCTGATGGGCTTTACCCCAACCCTCTGGACCGGTCCAGTTACTACAGCTGTACAGGGGGGTTGTTGTTCCAGAAAAGCAGCCTGGCGTTCAGCTCCTCTTGCAAACTCTGCACCTGGAGTTGAAGTTCCAAGGCCCCTTCAGCCCCAGCACCTGGATAAGGGCCCAGGACCGTTCCACAACCCACCTCCCTAGCGCCCCCTGGTGGCTACAATTGGGTTTCCTGCGTCTTTCCTTATCCAAGCTTTCTGTTCTCAGCCTCGGGCAGCCTCTGTCAGCAGCCCTGTTCTGCTCTTCCTGGGCTGCCTTATCTTAAAAATAAATCTTTGGCTTGCACCTCACTGTCCTCAGATGTGATAATTTACAGAGGCGATCTGTTAGTTCAAAACCTACCCCGAGGAAGGCAAAGAACCAAGAGTGGGACATGACAAAAGGTATGCCTAGGTCAGAGCCCAGTGAGAAGGTGGTCCATTCAGGGTATGTCAGGTTCTTCTCTAGGTCTCTCCTTGAAGACTTCACTTTCCAGTGGGCAGCGTCCAGGGTACAGATGACTGCATCTGGGGCATGGCCCTGGATCTGACCTGGCTCAGAAGCCTTTGGAGAGAACTTTTCCTGGTAACCTCCACTCAAGTGTTATTACAAAGATGCACACTAGATGGCAGCAGAAAATAGCTTTTCCCTGCCTTAATAGCTCGGCTCACGGAGGCGCTGGCGCCCCACTCCAGTATTCTTGTCTGGAAAATCCCATGAACGGAGGAGCCTGGTAGGCTGCAGTCCATGGGGTCGCTAAGAGTCGGACACGACTGAGCGACTTCACTTTCAAGCACTGGAGAAGGAAATGGCAACCCACTCCAATGTTCTTGCCTGGAAAAATCCCAGGGACTGGAGACTGGTGGGCTGCCGTCTATGAGGTCGCACAGAGTTGGACACGACGGAAGCGACTTCAGCAGCAGCAGCAGCAGCAGCAGCACGTTCTCTCTGCTTTAGAATGAGGATCCAGGCTCCCTGCTACTAAGGTGTTTTCCCAGATGTGTGCGCTCAGTCACGTCCGACTCTTTGTACCCTTTGGATTGTAGCCCGCCGGGCTTCTTGTTTATAGGATTTTTCAGGCTCGAATACTAGAATGCGTTGTTATTTCTTCCCTCAGGGGATCTTTCCAACTCAGGGATCATAATCTAGTCTCCTGAGTCTCCTGCTTTGCAGGTAGATTTTTTTACTGCTGAGCCACTGGGGAAGTCCTAGCTGCCAGAGGAGTCTGGGTCAATTATTACCCTCATTTTATGACCAACCTAGATAGTATATTCAAAAGCAGAGACATTACTTTGTTCGTCTAGTCAAGGCTATGGTTTTACCTGTGGTCATGTATGGATGTGAGAGTTGGACTGTGAAGAAGGCTGAGCGCCAAAGAATTGATGCTTTTGAACTGTGGTGTTGGAGAAGGCTCTTGAGAGTCCCTTGGACTGCAAGGAGATCCAACCAGTCCATTCTGAAGGAGATCAGCCCTGGGATTTCTTTGGAAGGAATGATGCTAAAGCTGAAACTCCAGTACTTTGGCCATCTCATGCGAAGAGTTGACTCATTGGAAAAGACCCTGATGCTGGGAGGGATTGGGGGCAGGAGGAGAAGGGGACGACAGAGGATGAGATGGCTGGATGGCATCACGGACTCGATGATGTGAGTCTGAGTGAACTCCGGGAGATGGTGATGGACAGGGAGGCCTGGCGTGCTGCGATTCATGGGGTCGCAAAGAGCGACATGACTGAGCGACTGAACTGAACTGAACTGAAACTGAAGACTTATTGTAACCCAGTTCTGGGACCAGAACAAAAGCTTAAATCGACCATTATGGAACAGAAGGGCATGCACACACAACGCAGTATGCTGGACAAATGTGTGTGCTTAGTTGCTCCATGCACTTCAGTTTAGTTGTCCATTTGTGTCCGACTCTTTGTGACCCCATGGACTGCAGCACGCCAGCCTTCCCTGTTCAACATCAACTCCCAGAGCTTGCTCAAACTCATATCCATCGAGCTGGTGATGCCAGCCAACCATCTCCTCTTCTGTTGCCCCCTCTCCTATGGCTTTTAATCTTTCCCAGCATCAGGGTCTTTTCCAGTGAATTAGTTCTTTGCGTCAGGTGGGCAAAATATTGGCGTTTCAGCTTCAGCATCAGCCCTTCCAATGAATATTCAGGACTGATTTCCTTTAGGATTGATTGGTTGGATCTCCTTGCGGTCCAAGAAACTCTCAAGAGTCTTCTCCAACTCCACAGTTCAAAAGCATCAATTCCTTGGTGCTAAGCTTTCTTTATAGTCCAGCTCTTACATCTGGAAAAACCAAAGCTTGACTAGATGGATATTGTTGGCAAAGTAATGTCTCTGCTTTTTTATATGCTATCTAAGTTGGTCATTAACTTTTCTTCTGAGGAGCAAGTGTCTTAATTTTATGGCTACAATCATCATCTGCAGTGATTTTGGAGACCCCCAAAATAAAGTCTGTCACTGTTTCCATTGTTTTCCCATCTATTTGCCAAGAAGTGATGGGACCGGATGCTATGATCTTAGTTTTCTGAATGGTGAGTTTTAAGCCACCCTTTTCACTCTCCTCTTTCACTTTCATCAAGAGGCTCTTTTGTTCTTCGCTTCTTGCCATAAGGGTGGTATCATCAGTGTATCTGAGGTTACTGATATTTTGCCCGGCAATCTTGATTTCAGCTTTTGCTTCATCCAGACCAGCATTTCTCATGATTCATATAAGTTAAATAAGCAGGGTGACAATATACAGCCTTGTCATACTCGTTTCCCAGTTTGGAACCAGTCTGCTGTTCCATGTCCAGTTCTAACTGTTGCTTATTGACCTGTATACAGGTTTCTCAGGAGGTACGTCAGGTGGTCTGGAATTCCCATCTATTTAATAATTTTCCAAAGTTTGATGTAATCCACATGGTCAAAGGTTTGGCATAATCAGTAGAGGAGAAGTAGATGTGTTTCAGGAACTCTCTTGCTTTTTCAATAATCCATCGAATGTTGGCAATTTGATCTCTGGTTCCTCTGCCTTTTCTAAATCCAGCGTGAACATCTGCAAGTTCATGGTTTGCATACTATTGAAGCCTGACTTGGAGAACTTTGAGCATTACTCTGCTAGAGTGTGAGATAAACGCAATTGTGAGGTAGTTTGAACATTCTTTGGCACTGCCTTTCTTCGGGATTGGAATGAAAACTGACCATTTCCAGTTCTGTGGCCTCTGCTGAGTTTTCCAAATTTGCTGGCATAATGAGTGCAGCACTTTTACAGCATCATCTTTTAGGATTTGAAATAGCTCAACTGGAATTCCATCACCTCCACTAGCTTTGTTTGAAATGATGCTTCCTAATGCCCACTTTACTTCACATTCCAGGATGTCTGGCTCTAGGTGAGTGATTTGTGATTATCTGAGTCATGAAGATCTTTTTTGTATAGTTCTTCTGTGTATTCTTGCCACCTCTTCTTAATCTCTTCTGCTTTTGTTAGGCCCATACCATTTCTGTCCTGTATTGTGCTCACCTTTGCATGAAATATTCTCTTGGTATCTCTAATTTTCTTGAAGAGATTTCTAGTCTTTCTTATTCTATTGTTTTCCTCTATTTTTTTTTGCATTGATCAGCGAAGAAGGCTTTCTTATCTCTCTTGCTATTCTTTGAAACTCTGCATTCAGATGGGTATATCTTTCTTTTTCTCCTTTGCCTTTAGCTTCTCTTCTTTTCTCAGCTATTTGTAAGGCCTCCTCAGACAATCAGTTTGGATTTTTTTTTCACTTGGGGATGGTCTTGATCACTGCCTCCTGTACAATGTCATGAATCTCTGTCCATAGTTCTTCGGTACTCTGTCTGTCAGACCTAATCCCTTGAATCTATTTCTCACTTCTACTGTATAATCATAAGGGTTTTGATTTAGGACATACCTGAATGGTCTAGTGGTTTTCCCTACTTTCTTCAATTTAAGTCTGAATTTGGCAATAAGGTGTTCATGATCTGAGCCACAGTCAGCTCGCGGTCTTGTTTTTGCTGCATGTATAGAGCTTCTCCATCTTTGGCTACAAAGAATATAATCCATCTGATTTCGGTGTTGGCCATCTGGTGATGTCCATGCGTAGAGTCCTCTTTTGTGTTGCTGGAAGAGGGTGCTTGCTATCACCAGTGCATTCTCTTGGCAAAACTCTGTTAGCCTTTGCCCTACTTTAGTTTGTATTTCAAGGCCAAATTTTGCCTGTTACTCTAGGTATCTTTTGACTTCCTACTTTTGCATTCCAGTCCCCTATGATGGAAAGGGCATCTTTTTTGGGTGTTAGTTCTAGATGGTCTTGTAGGTCTTCATAGAGCCATTCAACTTCAGCTTATTTGGCATTAGTAGTTGGGGCATAGGCTTGGATTACTGTGATATTGAATGGTTTGCCTTGAAGATGAACAGAGATCATTCTATCACTTTTGAGATTGCATCCAAGTACTGCATTTTTGACTCTTATTGACTATGATGGCTACTCTATTTTATCTAAGGGATTCTTGCCCACAGAGGTAGATATAATGGCCATCTGAATAAAATTCACCCATTCTAGTACATTTTAGTTCATTGATTTCTAAAATGTTGATGTTCACTCTTGCCATCTCCTGTTTAACCACTTCCAATATGTGGACCAATTACCTAACATTCCAGATTCCTATGCAATATTGTTCTTTATAACATCATACTTTACTTCCATTGCCAGGCACATCTACACCTGGGTATTTTCGCTTTGGCTCTGTCTCTTCATTCTTTCTGGGGTTATTTCTCCATTCTTCCCCCTTAGCAAATTGGGCAGCACTCAGTTGTTCAGTTATGTCCAACTGAATGCCTAAGCATACACTTTTGTAGAGGATACTAATCCTTTTTTTTTTTTTTTTTTTTAGGATACTAATCCTTGAAGCTAGTTCTTGAAGCTTTGGGTTGAATCTTGGTCATTCTATTTGAATAAAATCTGCCTAATCCACTTAACCTAATGACCCATTTTGTCGTGCCCTCACCCAAGGCTGTTTTGGGGGCAGGACTCAGGGAGGCAGTTAAGGATGGAGACAGGTAGGGAGAGAGATGAGCTGACTCTTTGCATGGGTGCAAGCAGCACCAGATCCCTTGAGCAGAGACTTCCCCCCATCCCCTGCCTGTGTGCAGGCCTTCTGAAATCTGCTCTTCTTCAGTCAAGAGCACAGGTCTGCTTTTGCCCATGTTCCTTCTGCTGAGGTCTCAACTGAGACTTAGCTACCTGCTCAGAATGGAGAGTAGAATGGAAGTGTCCTTATGGTAGGGGGAGCACCAGGCAGGAGCAGAGCTGACTTCCTGCCCCACCACTTACTAGTCGTGTGAGTTTAGGCGAAGAGATGGGAGCGCAGTGTCCTAGTCTGCCCTGCTGGCAGGGTGGGTGGGCATTGAGTGCACGTCAGCGGGATCAGCGTGACCAGCAACGCCTCCCACCAGTCTTCTCACTGGGCTTTCTGCTTCTTGTACCTCTCCCAGCCAGTCCAGCCTCCTCACTGTGACTAGCTTGATCTTTCTAAATTAGGAATCTAATCTTTTCATCTCCCATGCCCAAGGACTACCAACAACTTCTTCCTGTCTAAAAAATAAAGTCTCTGTCAAGTGCCAAGTCCTTCCATCAGGCCCCAGTCTCTCCTCTCGCTCTCACATCTATCGTCCCACCCCAGTTTGGTTGCCAGGTATCCCAGTGGTCAGTGCTAACCTCAGACATGCCAGCTTCTCATATAGGATCCCCAGGTGTCTACCATCATATTTCTATGCCTTCCTATAATCTGAGCCCCTGCCCCATAGCAAATACTGCTTTAAACAAGACTGTCCCGTTTGATCCACCAGTCTGCCCCACCCATCCACCCCTCATTTTATAAACTAGGCCTTTGAAGTCAGGTGCACATGCTGCCTGAAATATTAGAATTTGCTTGTCTTTGAGCCACACCGTTTATATAAAAAGGAATTTGGGGTCATTTATGCTTTAGTGGCTTAGCCCATGAATTGCTGTCAGACCACTCTTCTTAACAGCAGTGACCGCTGTGAGCGCCCTAGAGGAGTTCCTCTGGTCTTCTCTCTGAGCACACTCTGAGCACTCGCCACCACGTCTCACATGCCCGCTGAACAGGTAAGTCCTCAGCCCGTACCCAGGCCGGGGCCCAGACCTCTGGGAGGGCCCACAGTGCCACCCCAGCATTGCCTGCCTCTGAGTGTGCCACGCCTCGCTCAGAGCCACGGAGACCGAGGCACTGTTGCCTGCATAGTGTTCCAACGATTAAATCTGCCGCACGGGCAAGGAGTGTTTAAAATACGAATGCTCAGCATCTTCCAGAAATCAATCACAGGAGGCAAGGAAGTGGCATTACCAGGAACTGTGAAGCTACTCACGTGCCCCTCTTTAGTATACACTCTTCTAGCCAGACTTTGGTTAGTCATTCCTTCTTTTTTGTTAGTTTTACCAACTGTGTGTATGTTCCTAAATAAGATATTGTTTCAGTTCAGTTCAGTTCAGTTGCTCAGTCCTGTCCGACTCTTTGTGACCCCATGAATCGCAGCACGCCAGGCCTCCCTGTCCATCACCAACTCCTGGAGTTCACTCAGACTCACGTCCATCGAGTCAGTGATGCCATCCAGCCATCTCATCCTCGGTCGTCCCCTTCTCCTCCTGCCCCCAACCCCTCCCAGCATCAGAGTCTTTTCCAATGAGTCAACTCTTCGCATGAGGTGGCCAAAGTACTGGAGTTTCAGCTTCAGCATCATTCCCTCCAAAGAAATCCCAGGGCTGATCTCTTTCAGAATGGACTGGTTGGATCTCCTTGCAGTCCAAGGGACCCTCAAGAGCCTTCTCCAACACCACAGTTCCAAAGCATCAATTCTTCGGTGCTCAGCCTTCTTCACAGTCCAACTCTCACATCCATACATGACCACTGGAAAAACCATAGCCTTGGCTAGACGGACATTAGTTGACAAAGTAATGCCATTTTTGAACTTTAAATAAATAGAAACATACGTGTGGTACCTTCTGTAGCCCACTGCTTATGCTTCCCAGAGCTGGAACCCAATCTTCTTCACTGCTGTGCAGTATTCCCTCACATGACTATACCACAGCTTATACATACTGCTGTCAATTGGAAGTTTGGGTTGCTTCCGGCTTTTGGCCAGTGTGGACAATACTGGTATGAACACTCTTGAGCATGACTTGTGATGAGTGTGCATAGGGTGTGTCCAGGACTTGACAACATGTGAGGCATGTTGAGCATGACTTCTGATAAGTGTCTGTAGTGTGTGTCCAGGACTTTTTAGGACCTGAGGCATGTTACACATGACTATTGCTGAGTGTGTATAGAGTGTGTCCAGGACTTGATAGGACCTGAGGCATGCACAAGTTCATTTTTACTGGGTGCTGGTGAATGTTTTTTCAAAGGGATTATACAAGATTTCCCCCCCATTGAAAAGTTTATATTTCCTTCCATCCTTTCTACCAATCCAAGAGGTGCAAATAGGTATCTCACTATGGTTTAAACTGCATTTTCATGACTACTCACTATTTTACCATGTTTTCCTGTGTCATAAGCTATTTGCATTCATTATTTTGTGAGTAGAGTGTCTCTTGCCCATTTTTCTGTTTGGTTGTTTGTCTCTTTCTCATTAATTGTATGAGTTCTTTACATATTCCGAACACAGATCCTTACATCTTTACAGATTTGACTATATTTTCTCCCAGTTTGAGGTCTGGCTTTTCATTCTTCTTGTGTGTGCTGGTTGCTCAGTTGTCAAACTCTTTTGGCCCCATGGACTGTATGAAGCTAGTCTCTTCTGCTCACGGTTTTCTCCAGGTGAGAATACTGGAGTGGGTTGCCATTCCCTTCTCCAGGGGATCCTCATGACCCAGGGGCCAAACCTGGGTCTCCTGCATTGCATGCAGGTTTTTTAGCATCTGAGCCGCCATGGAAGCTCCATATCTTGGCCCCCCATCTTGGTAGATGGGACAGTAAATCCTTCTGTTTTCTGTTTCAGGAACATCTTGGCTATTCTTAACTCATTCCATGTACATGTTAGAATCATTTTGCCA
Source organism: Redunca redunca (assembly GCA_006410935.1). Classification (NCBI taxonomy): domain Eukaryota; kingdom Metazoa; phylum Chordata; class Mammalia; order Artiodactyla; family Bovidae; genus Redunca; species Redunca redunca. The sequence goes on along the minus strand of SJYQ01003356.1, from coordinate 356,201 downwards.
AATGTCATTAAAAATTCTGTTTAGATTTTAATACGAACTACATTGAATTTATAGGTTAATTTAGGGAGAATTGGTATTTATTATTGGTATTTATTGTTTCCTATTCTAAAGACATGGTATATCCCTTTATTTAGTTTTATCTTCTAAAAGTAGCTCAATAAAATTTTGTAATTTTCTTCATAAAGATCTTATACATTTCTTATGATACTTATTCCTAGGTTTTTAATTTTTGATAAATTTTATCCTTTTTAAAAATTAAAGTTTTTCATTAATTGTCACTAGTGTATAATAATGTCAGTGATGTTTGGATATAGATGTTATGCTCAGAAACTTTTCCAATTTTCTTGTTAATTTCAGTGATTATTCTGCAGAAAGTTTTATGTAGACAATCATACCGTCTCCATGAATGTTTTGTATATTCTGAACCTTATGGCCTTTGTTTAATTTTCTTGTTGTCTGCACCTCCAGTACAGTGGTGAATAAAAACAGTGACAGTGGGCATCTTTATTTTGTTTCTGGCTGGATAGGAGATGTTTGCAACAGTCAATCTTAAGTATGCTATTTATTGTAGGGTTCTTGTTGATCCCTTTTATAAGACAAAGGAAGTTTCTTTCTATTCCTACTTTGCTGAGCGTTTTCACAAGAAGGGCTGTGATGCAAAATAAATGAATCACCAATATGAAAGGTACAGTGGCAATAACAATGTTGTATCTTTGTATGGAGACATATCATAACAAGACTTACTATATGACCATTTTGAAATATATGGAAATATCAAATCAGTATGTCACTTAATGGGAACTAAATTAGTGTTGTAGGTCAATTACACTTCAAAAACTCCCAAACAAACTCACAGAAAAAGAGTTCAGATTTGTGGTGTGGTTTTCAGGGGCAGGGCCTTGATAAAATGGTGGAGTAGAAGGATGTGCTCTCATCTTCTCCCGTAAGAACTCCAAAGTTACAACACGCTGCTGAACAACCATTGACAGGAGAATGTTGGATCCCACCAAAAGACACTCCACATCCAAGGGCAAAGGAGAAGCCCCAGAAAGAAGGTAGGAGGGGAAAAATCGAGTTTAGAATCAAACCCCATACCCACCAGGGACACTCAGAGGGCTCAAACAAAACCTGGTGCTCACCAGGACCCCACAGAGACTGAGCCAGGCCTGCCTTTGAGTGTTTGAGAGCCTCCTGCAGAGGTGCAAGTCAGCAGTGGCCTGCCACATGGGCAGGGGCTCTGGGTGTAGCGGATCTGGGTCACACAGTATGTGGCACAAGCCCTCTTCAAGGAGGTCACCATTAACCCCACCATAGAGCTGCCAAGCAGGCAACCCACAAACTGCAGAACAATTATCCCAAATAAATTTTTGCACTGTTAAGAAAGTTCTAGGATGCACAACTGATTTCCCAACCTGGAGATCTGGCAAAGGAACTGAAAATTCCCAGGGAACTTGACATTGGAGGCTGCTGGGATTTGATTACTTACACAGGACTGGGGAAGCAGGCTTTTGGAGAACACAAACAAAACCTTGTGCACACCAGGGCCCAGGAGAAAGGAGCAGTGAGCTCACAAGAGACTGACCCAGACTTGCCTGTGAGTGCCCAGGAGTCTCCGGCAGAAACATGGGTCAGCAGTGGCCTGCTGCAAGGTCAGGGGCACTGAGTGCAGCAGTGGGTGCAGGGGACCTTCTGAAGGAGGTCACCTTATCTTCATTACCTCCACCATGGTTTGACTCAGGTCAAACAACAGGGAGGGAACACAGCCGCACCCATCAACAGAAAATTGAATTAAAAATTTACTGAGCATGGCCCTGCCCATTATAACAAGACCCAGTTTTCCCCCACAGTCAGTCTCTCCCATCAGGAAGATTCCATAAGCCTCTTATTCTGATCAGAAGGCAGACGGAATGAAAACCACAATCACAGAAAACTAATCAAACTGATCACATGGACCACAGGCTTGTCTAACTCAAAGAGACTATGAGCCATGCCGTGTAGGGCCACCCAAGACAGATGGGTCAAGGTGGAGAGTTCAACACATGGTCCGCTGAAGAAGGGAATGGCAAACCATTTCATTATTCTTGCCTAGAGAACCCCACAACAAGGCAAAAAGATAGGACTCAGAAAGATGAACTTCCTGGGTTGGTAGGTGCCCAATATGCTACTGGAGCAGAGTGGAGATATAATTCCAGAAAGAATGAAGAGATGGAACCAAAGCAAAAATAACCTTGTGAATGTGACTGGTGATGGAAGTAAAGCCCAATGCCGTAAAGAACAATATTGTATAGGAACCTGGAGTGTTAGGTCTATGAATCAAGGTGAATTGGAAGTGGCCAAACAAGAGATGGCAAGAGTGAACACCAACATTTTAGGAATCAGTGAGCTAACGTCGACTGGAATGGGAAAATTTAATTCAGCTGACCATTATACCTACTATTGTAGGCAAGAATCCCTTAGAAGAAATGCAGTAGCCCTCATAGTCAACAAAAAGCCCCCCAAAATGCAGTACTTGGGTGCCGTCTCAAAAATGATACAATGATCTCTGTTCATGTTCAAGGAAATATCACGATAATCCAAGTCTGTGCCCCAACCACTAATGCCAAAGAAGCTGAAGTTGAATGGTTCTATGAAGACCTACAGGACCTAGATCTAACACCCGAAAAAGATGTCCTTTTCATTATAGGGGACAGGAATGCAACAGTAGGAGGTCAAGAGATACCTGGAATAACAGGCAAATTTGGCCTTGGAGTACAAAATGAAGCAGGGCAAAGGCTAACAGAGTTTTGCTAAGAGACCCCACTGGTCATAGCAAATACCTGCTTCCAATAACACAAGAAGTGACTCTACATATGGACATTACCAGATGGTCAATACTGAAATCAGACTGATTATATTCTTTGCAGCTGAAGATGGAGAAGCTCTACACTAGCAACAAAAATAAGACCAGGGGCCAACTATGGCTCAGATCATGAACTCCTTATTGTAAAATTCAGACATAAATTGAAGAAAGTAGAGAAAACCACTAGACCACTGAGTCTAAATCAAATCCCTTATGATTATACAGTAGAAGTGAGAAACAGATTCAAGGGATTAGATGTGACAGGCAGAGTGCCTGAAGAACTATGGACAGAAGTTCATGACTTTATAGAGGAGGCAGTGATCAAGACCATCCCCAAGGGAAAAATGCAAAAAGGCAAAATGGTTGTCTGAAGAGGCCTTAAAATATCTGAGAAAAGAAGTGAAGCTAAAGGCAAAGGAGAAAAGGAAAGATATACCCAGTTGAATGCAGAGTTTCAGAGAATAGCAAGGAATGATAAAGTCTTCTTAAGTAATCAATTCAAGGAAAGGGAAGAAAACAATAAAATGGGGAAGACTAGAGATTTCTTCAAGAAAATTAAAATTAGAGATACCAACGGAATATTTCATGAAAAGATGGTCACAATAAAGGACAGAAATGGTATGGACCTAGCAGAAGCTGAAGATATTAAGAGGTGGCAAGAATACACAGAAGAACTATACAAAAAGGATCTTCACAACCCAGGTAATCACGATGGTGTGGCCACTCACCTAGAGCCAGACATCCTGGAATGCAAAGTCAAGTGGGCCTTAGGAAGCATCACTACAAACAAAGGCAGGGGAGGTGATGGAATTCCAGTTGAGCTATTTCAAATCCTAGAAGATGATGCTGTGAAAGTGTTGCACTCAATATGCCAGCAAATTTGGAAAACTCAGCAGAGGCCATAGGACTGGAAATGGTCAGTTTTCATTCCAATCCCAAAGAAAGGCAATGCCAAAGGATGTTCAAACTACCACACAATTGCACTCATTTCACACTCTAGCAGAGTAATGCTCAAAATTCTCCAAGCCAGGGTTCAACAGTACATGAACTGTGAACTTGCAGATGTTCAAGCTGGATTTAGAAAAGGCAGAGGAACCAGAGATCAAATCGCCAACATCTGTTGGATCATCAAAAAAGCAAGAGAGTTCCAGAAAAAAAACATCTACTTCTGCTTTATTGACTACAACAAAGTCTTTGACTATGTGGATCACAACAAACTGTGGAAAATTCTTAAAGAGATGGGAATACCAGACCATCTTACCTGCTTCCTGACAAATCTGTATGCAGGTCAAGAAGCAACAGTTAGAATCGGACATGGAACAACACACTGGTTCCAAATAGGGAAAAGAATACATCAAGGCTGTATATTGTCATCCTGTTTATTTAACTTATATGCAGAGTGTATCATGGGAAATGTTCAGCTGGAAGAAGTGGGAGCAGGAATCAAGACTGCCAGGAGAAATGTCAATAACCTCAGATGTGCCGATGACACCACCCTTATGGCAGAGAGTGAAGAGGAGCTAAAAGGCCTCTTGATGAAAGTGAAAGAGGAGAGCGAAACAGTTGGCATAAAATTCAACATTCAGAAAACTAAGATCATAGCATCTGGTCCCATCACTTCATGGCAAATAGATGGGGAAACAATGTAAACAGTGACAGACTATTTGTTGGCGGGGGGGGG
>SJYQ01003356.1:287036-351667 GCA_006410935.1 Redunca redunca | reverse complement strand
GGGGGGGGGGGGGGGGTGCTCCTAAATCACTGCAGATGGTGACTGCAGCCATGAAATTAAATAAAATTCTTGCTCCTTAGAGGAAAAGTTAACGACCAACCTAGACAGCATAATAGAAGCAGAAACATAACTTTGCTGACAAAGGTCTGTCTAGTCAAGGCTATGGTTTTTCCAGTGGTCATGTATGGATGTGAGAGCTGGACCATAAAGAAAGCTAAGTGCTGAAGAATGGATGCTTTTGAACTGTCATGTTGGAGAAAACTCTTGAGAGTCCTTTGCACTTCAAGGAGATCAAACCAGTCACTCTTAAAGGGACTCAAACCTGAATATTCATTGGAAGGACTGATGCTGAAACTGAAACTCCAATACTTTGGCCACCTGATGCGAAGAACTAATTCACTGGAAAAGACCCTGATGCTGGGAATGATTGAAGGCAGGAGGAGAAGGGGATAACATCTTGCATTCCTAGGGCAAATCTGAGTCTTGATAGAGTACAGTTTTTATATATTACTGGATATGGTTAATATTGTGTCTCGTGTTTTTGCACTTATTGATTAATGAATAAGATGGGCCTGCATCTTACATTCTAGGATGTCCTTGCCATCTCTTGCTGCTTTTTAGGCTTAAACTGAATTTTGCTAAACTTATAAAATGAGTTGGGGAGGTTCTGTCTTTCCACTCTCTTGAGTTTTATTGAAGGACTCATCTGTTTCTTGAATGCTTGCCCCATACTTTCACAGAGGATGATTCATAAATGCTAATTAAATGTCTCTTTTTGGTTACAGGACTGTTGAATTTTCTAGTTTTCCTTGAGTAGATTGATGGCTGAAACTCTATTATTCTCTGGGCGAAAGTTCTTCCCTTCCTCCTCAGTGAATCTAATAGCTGTATCTTGTGGCACTAGAGCCTGCTTTTATTTACTTAGAGGTCAGTATCCTTGTGCTCCTGGTATGGCTTTCATTTGAGATAAAGTTGGGGAGGTTACTGGTTCTCTCTTTTTCCCATCTGTCCCTACCAAGTGACCCTGGAGAGAATTGGGTCAGGTTGCACACCCATAATCTCAGAAGTCAGTGGGGTGGACTGAGATTGTTGAAGGCCCCATGGGCAGTTACAAGCCTCCTGGAAAGGCAGTTCATCTAGGCACACCATCCTTACCTCTTCCCACTAAAGAGTTTTCAGATACCCCCAGGGATCTCCAGGGGGTTCAGGCTCAAAGAACTAGCTTCCTGTATACCTTTCTGCCTCCTTCTTTTTCCCTGACCCCAACCCCCACCCACAAGGCAAAAACCCCTGGATGCCTCTCCCTCCAGTGTAAGACTCTCACCTGGGAAACACTTGCAGTTACCTTGACCCTAGGGCCTGCTATTGCTGAGACTGGGGGAAACTGGAAGGGATTGTGCCTAAGTGCCATGAGAGCTACAAATGGAGAGGCATGGAAAGGCATTTTAGATAGAGCTGCCTCTAAGAGGCTAGTGGAGGGCACACAGGAGTTGGGGGCTACTAAAGGACCCTGGGCACCCCTGCCGAGTCATGCTGTCCAGACAGCTATTAATACAGTACTTTTGCTAAGCATCTTTACTGGATACCACCACACAGGTCAGTGTGGAATCCCTTCTAACAAGCACTCCTGGAGTTCATTCCACCTTTCTCTGCTGTTAAGAAAACCCATTTCCTCATGTTCAGATCTTGGTGCAAAGTGAAAATAGCCAGTCATATATTAATTAAGCCAATAATTAACTCAGTCATTCAGACAAAAAAAAGTGTTTTTTAATTACATCTCAAGTAGAAACCACGGCACTCCACTCCAGTTCTCTTGCCTGGAAAATCCCATGGATAGAGGAGCCTGGTAGGCTGCAGTCCATGGGGTTGCTAAGAGTCAGATATGACTGAGCAACTTCACTTTCATGCATTGGAGAAGGAAATGGCAACCCACTCCAGCATTCTTGCCTGGAGAATCCCAGGGATGGGGGAGCCTGGTGGGCTGCCGTCTATGGGGTCGCACAGAGTCGGACACGACTGAAGTGACTTAGCAGCAGCAGCAAGTAGAAAAGCATAGTTTCAAAAGCTAACTGTTCAAATTCTCTTGGGCCTTGCCTCATTTTATTTAGCACTGGGAGTAGGGAGAAGAAAACACACAGACTTTCCTGGCACTCCCCTCTCCTCCTCAGCCCCCACCATACGGCCTGTGAAATCCTGGGAGTTTAGCATGGCCCCAGCATCATCCACTTCAGAGTGTCTTTGCTATTTCCAGCTGTTGCCCAAGCCAACAGCAAACTGACAGCTCAAAGCAGCCGGGAGCCCAGGCTTAGCTGAGCACGGCCCCCCAGTCCTCCCATCCCCTCAGCCCCTTCCTTTCCTGGAGACCACACGCCAAGAAAGGAAACTGAAGGGGCAACCTCAGGAGAGGCACCTGGACGAAAAGGGCAGAGGGACTCCGTGTCTATGCCTTGCGTTGTTGCCATGACTTGCCCTTGGCTTTCCTCTGAGACAAAACAGCTGTGGGACTGAGTAGCCAGACCAGTCTAAACCAGCCCAGACCACAGGCCTTGGGTCTAGTTTTCCTTAAGATCCTTCCTAGCATTAAATATGAGAGCCTGGAGCTATAGCAATAATTCATGCGACCTTATTTGGACCTCTGTAGGTCTGGAAACCTTCACCCCATTGATTTTTAAAGTAAGCCCTCCGTCCGCACTCTTGGCTTCTCTGTGTCCATGTGTAACTCTTGGGCTCCCTTTCAGTATACAACCAAGGGTCCTTCACTCACCCTCGCCCCACTGAAAGGCAGGCTTCACATATGAGGAGCTCAGACTGTGTGACACGAACCAGGGCAGGATTTGAAGCCAGACGTCTGGAACGCCTAAAGTCAGAGTACGGAGAGATTGTCACCCCATCTTGTTCCTACCACTGTCACCCAGACTGAAAGTGACTTGATAAGGAGGAAAGTACACTAGGCTTTAGCTCAGCCGCCCTGTGTGGCCTTGGGCAAGTCACTTCTGATCCCGAGTCATTAGCCTCTTGCTGACAGTGGGTGGGTGAGACTACTGGCCACAACCAGCCACCACCAACCACCGAACACCTCTTTCCAGGAAACAGCATGGGGAGGCCAGAACCTCCTTTTGGCTTAAATATTTTCCCCTCACCCCTCTCCCACCCAAAAGGCCATTTTTAATATAGCCCTTGAGCTGAATGTTGGGGATGTGCTCTGTGAATTTCTCCTACACACACACACACACGCATGCATAGAAAATTTGTTCTTCCTTGGCCAAGCAAAGGAGCTGAAACATTAGGATGGGGGTTTTCCAAAATCCTTCATGCCAGAATCTGTCTTAACATATTTCTCAGGGTCTCCATCTCCACTAGCAGACTTCCACCAGGCCTTCCTTGCCCTTGCCTCTGCCCTGGTCCACATCTGCAGGGGCAGCCTCAGAGCCAAAGCCAGCCAACAGCTGAGCATAATATTCTGGCTGTGTTCCAGAGCATCCTTGGAGTGATTCTGAGGTCACTGGCCTCTGGGGGACATCCAGACCTCCACTCCCCAGTGGTGGAGAGATCTCTCAGCACACCAGTCCTCAAATGCCTTGAAACAATCTCTCCCCAATCCTTTAATCCAGTAGGTTGAACCATTTTCTATTAAGAGACAGTGACCTCAGTGGAAAAAACAAAACATCCGTGGGTCATATAATCATATAAAATTGCTTAAGTTAGGTGTGGATGCTGCTGCTGCTCGTTTTTAGCTTAAAGAGATGTATAAGCATTAAACACACCTAATTTTACAAGGTAAGCAAAGCTATACTAAATAATCAATATTTTAAAATATGTGTTTAATCCACAGTTTGGTTAGTTGAGATGATATGACTTGAAATAATGTGAAGGAAAGCACAAATAAGAAATTTGTGATGGAAGAAAAGAAAGAAAAATAAAGGGTAAATAAAAAGGTGAAGGGGTGAGAAAACCCAGGGAGGAAGAGGGAGGTGGAGTTAGGAGAGAGCAGGGAAGACTTATTAGGGCAACTGCTAGCACACTGCCCTCTGAGCTCATGCTCCGGGCCATCCCTAACCTTATTAAGCTTCTTTCTAGGCCACTGCCCGGATTATAATCTACCGTTTGTAAAGAGTCGACATGGTAGATGCTTATTTCTATCACATCACTTAATTGCACAAAAACTCTAAAAATGAGATCTTTTACAAATGAAGAAATTAAGACCCAGAAAATTTGTCCAAGTTCACATACCACTAATACTTAGAATCAGGACTCAAATTCATCCTTTGTTTTAAAGCTCTATATACTATGCCATCTTTTATGGGCTATCTCACTATCAGCTCCCTATTGAACACTTGTTTCCCATGACCCAGTCACTCTCCCCTCCCTCTAGCCCTCACAGCCTTTAAACTCACTCTGTCTCTCCTCCCACCTTCCCCAGTCTCAGAGCTTTGTGTCCCCCCCTTCACGTGCTGCTCTTGCTCAGCCTTTCTGTGGCCACTCGTGCTCATCTTTCAGGTCTTTCCTTAAGACCCACTTCTTCAGAGAGCCCTGGCACTCATTTCCCAGTCACACTATCACATTATTCTGACTTATTTTTTTATCATGGCACTTACCAGTAAGTGATGTTTTCCTTGCTTATCATCTGTTTCCCTGGGTTAGAACAGAATCTCTAGCTGAGTAAGAGCTTACCAGGCTTATTCTCCAGCATCTAACATTATTTCTGGCACATGGAAGATGCTTAATAATTGTTTGTTGAATGAATGGATGGGTGAATGAATGAATGGATGGATGTTATCCCTTTATATACTGCTTTTAGCAGAGAGATGAATTTTTCCCAGAGAACCAATAAAATGAAGTCCTAGGCTGCATTTCCCACATCATCTCAAGGTTCCCCCTACAACTTTAATCAAAACTCATCCATTCCACAAACTTTACAGGATCTCTGCTGAGACTGCGGATGGAGATAAATGAGATTTGGACCCCAGACACAAGGCTTGATCTTCTGGAGTTTATAGAGTCTAGAAGGGGCCACACGCATGCCTGAAGCATTATACTTCAAGATTAAAATGCCATAAAGAATCAAAGAGGAACAAACTAAACATGTTCAAAGGAAAGAGAAATTTTCTTTGGTTGGGTGATGGGTGAGGGCTTTAACAGAGGTGCCAGCACTGAGACTGAACCTTGGATGTGGGTTCAGATCCTCCTCAATCCCAAAGGCAGAGCATTACCCAAGCAAGGACTGAGTGCCAGGATCCCCAGGGCATGGCCAGACTGACTGGACATGGCACACACAGGACAATGATGGAAGTAGAGGCTGGGGCCAGATCGTGCAAGTTCATGGGCTGGACCTAGCCAATGGGGAATGAGCCACAGGGTGCCTTGACCTGGAAGCAAAGCGAGCTAGTGCAGCCAGGCTCCCTTCCCCCATCAGTGGATGGGTGGGGGGATGGTGGGCAGAGGAGGGTCTTCACCTGCACTCATGTGGGGGCTGAACTGGCTTCTCTCTGAGCAGTTCAGTGAGACACATTTCTCTTCTTCAAGCAGCGTGAAAAACAAGCTGGTCAACATACACGATTTCTCAACAGTAGGAAATTAAGCAACAGTTTTTGCATCCTGCCTTGAGAGAGGGCAAGGTGCCAGAGTAATTTTGCTCTGTAGACAATCCTGTTTTTGAAAGCAGTTTTCTTTGTAAGGGCACTAGCCTGTCTGGGAAGGGGTGGAGACCTGGGGCTGGAGACAGGGGTGGAAACTAAGAGTGATCTGTATGGAGTTGGCATGGACAGTGGGTATTCTGGTGGAAGAAGACTAGGGTGTGGAGGGCTGGGGAGAGGTGAAGTTGAAGGTGAAGTTGAAGTTCAAGGAGACTTGGGGAGTCTCATGGGAGATCCACCAGATCAGGAATAATTCCAAGCCTCTGCATCCTTTCTCTTCATCTTTCAGATGCTCATGGCCCCTCCCATAGACTCAGCCATACTCCCAGTTTCAGAGACCAGCAGACATTTTCGGCTCCTTCTCCTGGGTCCATCTCTATAACTACCTTACCACACTGTACTGTAATTACAGGCTCATATACAGGCTCACACACACCGTGAGCCTCTGAGGGCAGGGGCCATGTCCCCCTCCTCTGCTGTCTCTAGCATCTGTGCAGCCAAGCCTGTAGGCTGGATAAAGTGTTTGGCTGAATGAAGCGGCTCCAGCTGCACCTTCTGGGTGCTACCATCTCTGCCTGATCTCTAACCATCACCAGGCTTGGACAGGGGCTTGCTGCCCTTCCATCCCCGGAAGATCTCATCCATTCTCATGGCTTTAAATAGCATGTTTATGCTAACGACTCCCATACTTCTATCTCTCTAGTCCAAGGCTCCCCTCTGAGCTCCAGACATATATATCCATAAGCCTTCTTGTTATTTCCACTCAGAGGAAGTGTAAACAGCTCCTCTTTACCATGTCTGAAACAGAACTCTTTAAAACCTGTCCTCCTCCCAAGTATTCCTCACTTTAGAAAATTACCACAATCCTCTCCAAGTTGCTAGAAGTTCAAGGTGGTTCCTGATTCCTTCCTCTCCATCATCCATTTGCATCCAACTCATCACTAAGTGTGTTAATTCCCCTCCAATAAATGTCTAGAATCTGCCCGCTTATCTCCATTTCCATCTCTACCAGCCTGGTGCAGGCTTTGACGTCTCTTGCTTGAACTCTTTAGTAGCTATTTATGTTCTTACCTCTTTCCACTCTATATCTATTCTTTATAGAGCAACGAGAGTGGCTTTTAAAAACACAAATCCTAGTACATACCTCCTTGCTTAAACATTCAGTGTCATCTGATTGCACAAAGAGTAGACTCGCCCCATGGGTTACAAGGTCCCCCTGACCCAGAACTTCCTCTCTCTCTCCATGGGCCTCTTGCCTCTGTGCCCCTTGGCTCAGTTGGCCATAGCCACAGTGACCATATCTTTCTCTTATTTAAAAAAAACTATCAAAGCTGTTTCTCACCCCTGGGACTTTGCATATGGTATTATATCTCACTTTCCCATTTCTTGGCATGGCTAACTTCCTATCCCTCAGATTTAAGCTTAAGCTCACCTCTCTAGAGAGACCTCCCTGGCCATGCAAGGTAAAGTAAGTCCCTCCACGCACTCACCACTCCTACCCACACCACTTAGCCCAGGACTTGGCACCTAATAGTGCTCAGTAACTACCTCCTGAAAGGATGGTAGGTGCAGCCCTGGGTCCCATCTCCTGTGAGTTCTTTTCTTCCTCCTTCCATACCACCAGGGATTCAGCACTCTGCCCACATTTTTACAGTTTCTCAAAACCGCCCACACAAGTACCATATTGTAGGATTTCTTTCTCCTCCAAAATTAGCCGCAGAATTGGACAAAGACTCCTTTGCTATCTGCTTCCTGGCCGTCACCTTCAGCTTCAGGATTAAAAGCTAGTCACTGCAGGGGAACGGTGGGGAGGATGGAAAATCACCAACAGGGAGAAGTAGCTGCGTTCAGAGCCCGATGCAGTTTCCGGAGACGTGGTCGTGCTCTATAGTTAGCTCCTGACTGCCTGTCTTGGCAAGATCCCACCAGTTATCTAGGACAGCCCCGACTTCCACCATCCTGTTCTAGTGTTTGACTACGTACCATGAGTCTTCTTACCATACGGTCATTCTAACCTTCTCTTCCTGCTCTTCTCCCAAGACAGCAGGCTTTTTTAAACCACCACAGCTCTCAGTATTTGAAAGGCCACAGTCTGGTCCAAACCCTTGTTCTGCCACATTAAAATCTGTGTGACTTTGGGGAAGTTACTTATCCTCTTCATGTCTCAGTTTGCTCATTTGCAAAATGAGGATAAGAACAATACCTCCATTCCAGGAACTGCCAAAGCGGTGACTGGCTTAGTAAGTGTCAAGTATTCGGAACCCATAAAAAAGCGCCCCCGTTTCCCTCAGAATGGATAAATGGTATGACAGGATCCTAGGCTCCAGTGCAGAGTTGAGTGCTTTGCCCTGTACACGTGAAACTGATATGGCATTGGATGACTGGTACATTCCTATGGGCTGGATTGTGAGCCAGGTCACGTCTATAGGGGAGGAGTTTGGTCTCCCTGAGAAGAGGAAGAAAGTGCAGGGACTTTTTCTTCTCGGGACTCAGGTTTGCACGTTAGCGGGGAAAGGGCAAATCTTTATTGGAAATCAGAGCTCCTAAGACTGGTCTTAGGCAGACAGTAGAGGATCTCCAGTCTTTTGGGCCTGGTTCTCTTAACCCCAGCTCAGGAACAGGGGTGCATCCCTGAAAAGCGCTTGTGAGATGGCACCCTTCCTGCAGCATCAGCGGGAGACCATAGCTGGAGGGTCTGCTTCCTCTGGAATCCATCACTTAGTGCTCACTTCCCTTTGACACCCCGGAGTTGCCCCTAATGTCTTAGTTGAATGCAGTGGCTCAGATCCAACTCTGCAGAGGGAAGGTGTGCCACCTCCTGGGCTAGAGTATTCGTTGAGGGACAACCAGTGTCCCAAGGCCACTTAGCTGATAGCCTCTCAAGGTGGGATCACGTGGTCCAGTTGCCCTTCCCGTGTATGAATTCTTCTTTTAGCGCCAACTCAGGCAGTCCTGCCTGAAGTTTGCTTTTATTAAGGGAGCTGCAATCCTCCCTTCAACATTTCAGGGGCATTCATTTCTTTTTTTTTTTTAATTTTTATTTTAACTTTATTTTACTTTACAATACTGTATTGGTTTTGCCATACATTGACATGAATCCACCATGGGTGTACATGCGTTCCCAAACATGAACCCCCTCCCACCTCCCACCCCATAACATCTCTCTGGGTCATCCCCGTGCACCAGCCCTAAGCATCCTGCATCCTGCATTGGACATAGACTGGCGATTCGTTTCTTACATGATAGTATACCTGTTTCAATGCCATTCTCCCATCTCATCCCACCCTCTCCCTCCCTCTCTCCCCCAGAGTCCAAAAGTTCACTCTTTAGATCTGAGTCTCTTTTGTTGTCTCGGATGCAGGGTCATCATCCCTATCTTTCTAAATTCCATATATATGCGTTAGTATACTGTATTGGTGTTTTTCTTTCTGGCTTACTTCACTCTGTATAATCGGTTCCAGTTCCATCCATCTTTTTAGAACTGATTCAAATGTATTCTTTTTAATGGCTGAGTAATACTCCATTGTGTATATGTACCACAGCTTTCTTATCCATTCATCTGCTGATGGACATTTAGGTTGTTTCCATGTCCTGGCTATTATAAACAGCGCTGCAATGAACATTGGGGTACATGTGTCTCTTTCAATTCTGGTTTCTTCGGTGTGTATGCCCAGCAGTGGGATTGCTGGGTCATAAGGCAGTTCTAGTTCCAGTTTTAAAAGGAATCTCCACACTGTTCTCCATAGTGGCTGTACTAGTTTGCATTCCCACCAACAGTGTAGGAGGGTTCCCTTCTCTCCGCACCCTCTCCAGCATTTATTGTTTGCAGACTTTTGGATCGCAGCCATTCTGAACATCACTCATTATCAGAGAAATGCAAATCAAAACCACAATGAGGTACCAGGGGCATTCATTTCACACTGTGCAGGTACTACCTCCCACGGCTTTGCAGGAGAACCCTCACTTTCAGGCATGGCCTCATAGTCCCTGAGCTCAGGCCTGCTTTAGGCTGTGCCTGTTGGAACAAAACTGAAGTCTGGGCTTTAGGGCAGGCTCTGTCTCAGCGGATGAATGACCTGGGAATTCAGCTATTCTATTTCCTTGTTGCTAGTTGGAGAAAACAACCTCTGTGCTAGTTTCCTGCTGCTTCTGCAACAAATTAGCACAGACTTTAGAGGCATATTTATTCTCTTACAGTTCTAGAGGTAAATTTTGTGGAGCTAAAATCAAGGTGTAGCAGGACTGTACTCCTTTCTAGAGGCTTTGGGTTAGAATCAATTTTCTTGCCTTTTTACCATCAGGAAGCCACCACATTCCTGGGTCTGTGGCCCCTTCCTCCATCTTCAGAGCTGATCACTCCAACCTCTGCTTCCATCGTCAGTCACATCCCCTTTTCTGTGTTTGAAGGAGTATTATGATTACATCAGACCCACCCAAATAATCCAGAGTAATCTCACCATTTCAAGATTCTTGACTTAGACACATCTTCAAAGCTCTTTTTGTGTGTAAGGTGCTGTATTCCCAGGTTCAAGAATTAGGACGTATCTTTGGGGAACCCGTATTCTGTCTACTGCGATTATCTCAGTGTATAAGCTATTTTTTTTTTTCCAAACTTTATCTATTTCCCAGGCTCCAAAAGAGACTTTGTTATCTTAGTCCAAAGTGCCTGGCTTGATTCTAAGAATGGAGGATCTATAGATGCTTCTAGTTGCCTGTTTTAGTGTTGAAAGCCTTTAAAGAACCATCTCCTGGCTATGGTATAAGACATCCATGCAGCTCTGCATTCACTCTCTCACACAAATGGATTGAATATTATATTTAGATAAAAAAGCCTCTACAATCCTCCCCCATCTTTTGATTAACCAGAACCCTGTAATCTTATTATTACAGATGATAGTTTATGAATCAGAATTACAAATTAGTTTTCCTTGCATCTACTAAAGGCCCCCGCTATAAGCTGAAAAATCAGAAATTCAGTCTTCTAAAGAAATAACTAACAAAGGAACGTCAATCAAAAACAACAACAACAACAACAACCCTGAATCTGGTACTCTTGACTTGAACCCCATAGGACATACTCTCACAGGTACAGTTCAGTTCAGTTCAGTTCAGTCGCTCAGTCGTGTCCGACTCTTTGCAACCCCATGAATTGCAGCACGCCAGGCCTCTCTGTCCATCACCGACTCCTGGAGTTCACTCAAACTCATGTCCATCAAGTTGGTGATGCCATCCAGACATCTCATCCTCTGTCGTCCTTTTCCCCTGCTGTCACCAAACCCTCCCAAGCATCAGAGTATTTTCCAATGAGTCAACTCTTTGTACGAGGTGGCCAGATAATTGGAGTTTCAGCTTTAGCATCAGTCTTTCCAATGAACACACAGGACTGATCTCCTTCAGAATGGACTGGTTGGATCTCCTTGCAGTCCAAGGGACTCTCAAGAGTCTTCTCCAACACCACAGTTCAAAAGCATCAACTCTTCGGTGCTCAGCTTTCTTCACAGCCCAACTCTCACATCCATACATGGCCACTGGAAAAACCATAGCCTTGACTAGACAGACCTTTGTTGGCAAAGTAATGTCTCTGCTTTCGAATATGCTATCTAGGTTGGTCATAACTTTTCTTCCAAGGAGTAAGCGTCTTTTAATTCATGGCTGCAATCACCATCTTCAGTGAGTTTGGAGCCCCCCAAAATAAAATCTGACACTGTTTCCCCATCTATTTCCCATGAAGTGGTGGGGCCGGATGGCATGATCTTTGTTTTCTGAATGTTGAGCCTTAAGCCAACTTTTTCACTCTCCTCTTTCACTTTCATCAAGAAGCTCTTTAGTTCTTCTTCACTTTCTGCCACAAGGATGGTGTCGTCTGCATATCTGAGGTTATTGATATTTCTCCTGGCAATCTTGATTCCAGCTTGTGCTTCTTCCAGCCCAGTGTTTCTCATGATGTTCTCTGCATCTAAGTTAAATAAGCAGGGTGACAATATACAGCCTTAATGTACTCCTTTTCCTATTTGGAGCCACTCTGTTGTTCCATGTCCAGTTCTGACTGTTGCTTCCTGACCTGCATATAGGTTTCTCAAGAGGTAGGTCAGGTGCTCTGGTATTCCCATCTCTTTCAAAAATTTCCACAGTTTATTGTGATCCACACAGTCAAAGACTTTGGCATAGTCAATAAGGAGAAATAGATGTTTTTCTGGAACTCTCTTGCTTTTTCGATGATCCAACAGATGTTGGCAGTTTGATCTCTGGTTCCTCTGTGTTTTCTAAAACCAGCTTGAACTTCAGGAAGTTCACAGTTCACGTATTGCTGAAGCTTGGCTTGGAGAATTTTGAGCATTACTTTACTAGCACGTGAGATGAGTACATTTGTGCGGTAGTTTGAGCAATCTTTGGCACTGCCTTTCTTTGGAATTGGAATGAAAACGGACCTTTTCCAGTCCTGTGGCCACTGTTGAGTTTTCCAAATTTGCTGGCATATTGAGTGTAGCACTTTCACAGCATCATCTTTCAGGATTTGAAAGAGCTCAACTGGAATTCCATCCCCTCCACTAGCTTTGTTTGTAGTGATGCTTTCTAAGGCCCACTTGACTTCACATTCCAGGATGTCTGGCTCTAGGTGAGTGATCATGCCATCGTGATTATCTGGGTCATGAAGATCTTTTTTTGTACAGTTCTTCTGTGTATTCTTGCCACCTCTTCTTAATATCTGCTGCTTCTGCTAGGTCCATACCATTTCTGTCCTTTTTCGAGCCCATCTTTGCATGAAATGTTCCCTTGGTATCTCTAATTTTCCTGAAGAGATCTCTGGTCTTTCCCATTCTATTGTTTTCCTCTATTTCTTTGCATTGATCTCCCTCAATAAATGGACGTCCTTACCATGGGCCTATCAGACTGAACCAAATCACCAAGTCAGACTTTCTAGAGTGACTTTGGTCTAGATTTGAATAAGGGTCAGCAAACTGTGGCCCTCAGGACAGATACAACTAGCTGTCTGTTTTTGTAAATAATGCTTTTTTGGAACATAGTCATGCATGTTGAGGGGTTTTCCTGGTAGGTCACTGTTAAAAAAAAAATCCCCCTACCATGCAGAAGTCATAGAAGATGCAGGTTCCATCCCTGGGTAGGGAAGATACCCTGGAGAAGGAGATGGCAACCCACTCCATTATTCTTACCTGGAAAAATCCCATGGACAGAGCAGCGTGGCAGGCTATAGTCCATTGGGTTGCAAAGGAGTCATATAGGACTTAGTGAGTAAGCAACAACATGCTCGTTGAGTCACTATTATCTATGGCTCACTTCCCACAACAGCAGAATTCAGTGGTTACATACAAGGTATGCAACTCACCTAAAAGTATAAAACTTTGTAGAAATAGACTGCTGCTGCGGCTAAGTCACTCAGCAGTAACTCTTTGCAATCCTATGGACTGTAGCCCATCAGGGGTCCATGGGATTCTCCAGGCAAGAAAACGGGAGTGGGTTACCACTTCCTTCTCCAGAAATAGACTACCTAACCCCAGATCAATAAAATAAAATGAATTACCTACAGTTAAATAGACTAAATGGACTGATCTCATATGATTAATATTTATATTAATTGGCATAAGGATAAAACGTTTCCTTTTAACCTATTTATTACTCTCAACTTAGGAGATACTTAATTTTTAAAGTAATATATTTTATTTAACCCTATGTAATCCACAATATTAGCATTCCAACATATAATCAATGCAAAAATATTACAGATAGCTTATATTTTAAATTATCTGTCTTCAGTTTTATTTTAAATCTAGTGTTTATTTTTATACTTTAGAGCCTACTAAATTACATTTTGAATGTCATTTTGTCCCAATTGAACTTTCAGATTTCAAAAGGAAAACAAATAATACCTGAGTGATCTTAAATATATTATAAGCTGATATATCATTACCACAATTTAAAAAGAACAGTTTTGTAAATTGTAATGACATGTATTGATTTGGCTTGTCTACGGAACAATGATAACACAGGTTAAATAGTATGGAAAGTGCCTTTACTGATTTCCAATACTTTTCATGGCCAAATTCTGTATTTTATAAGTTTGAGGCAATGTAACCAAACTGATATAGCTTATTTTCCTTTGGAGGGAATTAATACTTATGATCATGTAGGTTATTTATATAGGCTCAATAAAAATCTATCCATTTTTCCTACCAGAATATAATTGAATATTGACTATGCCAAAAATTCCACTTAATTAGGTGTGATAAGCCCTTTTTAAAGGAACAAAGATTATATTTTACATGTAAGGATAACATCTATGAAGTCTTCTCAGGAAAACTTTTCTG
Organism: Redunca redunca; assembly: GCA_006410935.1. Lineage (NCBI taxonomy): Eukaryota > Metazoa > Chordata > Mammalia > Artiodactyla > Bovidae > Redunca > Redunca redunca. The sequence continues at coordinate 337,710 of SJYQ01003356.1, read as the reverse complement.
GGACAGCTTTATGATTTGTGAAATTCCAAAATTTCATTTACTGGCAGGCATATTAACAAACATGGGAATTTAAGAGAAAATGGTGCCAATAAGAATGGTAAAATTTCCCTGACACATAAAAGTAATTCCCAGCCTAGGAGTTTCACAAGCCTCCAGACAGAAGTTCATTATATGGAGATAAATCAAAAACAATGGCTATCCTGACTGGTTTCAGACTCCAAAATAATAAATTCTGACTATTTCTCATAAATATGGACTTTTTGACAAAAACTATTTTCTCCACCATTTTTACCATGCTAACAAGTGAAGATAAACTGAATATGGTGGACACATAAGAAAGCTGCTGATTTCCACTATGAACATGCTAGCCTTAGTCATCTTTTTTCACTTTTTAAATACTTGTTGCAATTTGTATTCAACAAAGCTTTCTTTCTGAAGTTACTTTTGCAATTGTTTACTTGTCCAAATGTTTCTGTGTCTGAGTCTTTGACAGCATTTAGTATGTGTTGGCACTGCCACCATGCTGGAGCTGAGGATTTGGAAATGAATTTGAGGAAAAGACCTGACTGTGAATAAAGAACTTCCCCTCAAATACTTGGTAGGATGTTAACATCACCTTCATTTGTTCTGATGCTCCATAAGTGAAAGGGAAGTCACTCAGTCATGTCTGAGTCTTCGCGACCCCATGGACTGCAGCCTACCAGGCTCCTCTGCCCATGGGATTTTCCAGGCAGGAGTACTGGAGTGGGGTGCCATTGCCTTCTCCGATGCAAAAGGAAAGGATCCTCGAAACAGTCATGCCTGAGGGGCTATCCCTGGGATCCAGAAAGCTGTCCTCTGACATGGTTCTATCTGCCCACAGCCTCCTGATCCAGCCTTATCTGTGCCTTCATTGCCCTACTTTGTTCTTCAAAGTGAAAGAAAGAAAGTGAAGGTGGTTCAGTAGCGTCCTACCCTTTGTGACCCCATGGACTGTAGCCTGCCAGGCTCCTCTGTGCCTGGAATTCTCTGGGCAAGAATGCTGGAGTTGTTGTTAGCCACTCTCTTCTCCATGGGATCTTTCTGTCCCAGGAATCAAACCCAGTTCTGCATTGCAAGCAGACTTTTTACTGTCTGGGCCACCAAGGTGCCTCCCTTACCTTACTTTGTGCTTCAGCCTCTTAAATCCATCCAGGTCCTGGAACATGGCAGCCTCTTCCCATCACGGGCTTTTTCTGTTTCTCCTGCCTCATATGTTTTTGCCAGGTTAGCACATGTTCTTCCCCTTTCAACTGAAACATCATTTCCCAAGGAAGACTTCCCTGACCACCCACAGCATGTATAAACTCTCCTAACCCTCAGAAGTACTTTGTTGAGCTTTTCACAGTTGTAATAAATTACTGCTTTATATGAGCCACTGTTTAATGTCCATATTCTTTGCAGATCAAGTGCTTCATGAGGACAGGCGCTGATTCTCTGATTTCACTCCGTTTTCTGCCTCCACCGCCTCCCGCAGTGCAGGGCAACTGTAAGTGCTCAATTAGCATTGGTTGCATGAGTAAATGAATGATAAGAGCAGATGATTAGAATGATTGGATCAGGGAAAAATTGTCAGGGTGCTTTCTTTGGGTTTTCATTGTACCTCCAGAGTTGGTTATTCACAAGGTGACATTAGTTCAGTTCAGTTCAGTCGCTCAGTCGTGTCTGACTCTTTGCGACCCCATGAATCGCAGCATGCCAGGCCTATTGAAAAAGATGAAATTTCTAGCACCTCAGGTTCCAAACTCAAAGCAGAAGAGTTTGGAGTTGTGTACCATCCTGAGATCATTTTTTCATTTATTCAGTCACTTAATAAATACTTTACTAAGCATCTACTATGTGTCAGGCACTAGGGATGAACACAACTGTGAGTAGAACAGGACCCTGTCTTTGCCTTTACTGAGGGAGGCAGACATTAATGACATCCGCACTCAGACACAAGATGTAAAATTATAACAGAGTCATGTGCTAGGAAGAGAGGTACAAAGTACTCTGACAACCCCAATAGGGATCTTCCCTCACAGGGGAGTCTGCCTTTTCTGAAGGTGCTTGCTGAGCTGTAGTCTGAAGGATGAGTAAATGTGTTAGGTTGAGAATATGCAGATTATGACCTGCAGCCGAGGAGGCAGGAGCCATGCACACAGGGTGGGCAGGAGGCTCCTTCACTATCAGCTTCGACTTTGGGGAAATGAAAACCCTGGGGCTGTTTTGATTGAAGGCACAGTTTCAATACACAAAGAAAGTGAAGTGGCAGGATTACTTACAGACTCCAGAAACAGAGGAGGGAGGTGTGCAGTGAGCTGGGGGTGGAAGCGGTGCTCTGTCTTAGCTAACAAGCCAGCAGGAGACAGAGAGCAAGGACTTTTACTTACAAGGTGGTTGAGGAGCACCACTCCCTCCTCTGTTTCTGGAGTCTGTAAGTAATCCTGCCACTTCACTTTCTTTGTGTATTGAAACTATGCCTTCAATCAAAACAGCCCCAGGGTTTTCATTTCCCCAAAGTTGAAGCTGATAGTGAAGGAGCCTCCTGCCCACCCTGCGGGCATGGCTCCTGCCTCCTCAGGCCACAGGTCATAATCTGCATATTCTCAACTTAACACACTTACTCATCCTTTACTTTTTGAGGGCTCAACTTTAAAATTTTATTTTAAAAGGTGCCCGGGGAAATGCAAAGCAGGATCTTGTGGCTGGAATCCTAAACTCAGGTTCTTATCTAAATTGCCAGATTCTGGATGTAAGTAGAGTTGTCATACTGTAAAATGCTTAGGCAGCAACTCAAAATAGCTGCCTCACCACAAGAAATGATGCAGACTTGAAGTTCATGCTGCCTGTTGTAACATGAAAAGTCCTTTGTCTCTGCCCTAAGGTTCTGTGTCTTCTGTCGGAATCCATGAGACTGTGGCTGTGTATCTCATTAGCTTGCAAGCAGTACAAAATCTCCGGAGAAGGCAATGGCACCCCACTCCAGTCCTCTTGCCTGGAAAATCCCATGGGTGGAGGAGCCTGGTAGGCTGCAGTCCATGGGGTCGCTAAGAGTCAGACACAACAGAGCAACTTCACTTTCTCTTTTCACCTTCATGCACTGGAGAAGGAAATGGCAACCCACTCCAGTGTTCTTGCCTGGAGAATCCCAGGGACAGGGGAGCCTGGTGGGCTGCCGTCTATGGGGTCGCACAGAGTCGGACACGACTGAAGCGACTTAGCAGCAGCAGCAGCAGCAGTATAAAATCTCAGGCCCTTCATAGTTATTGACATGCAAGCAGATGGCATATACGAAAGCCGTGTGGTGGAACAGAGCAGAGCAAATATAAGAAAGTTCAAGAAAGAAGGCACTGGGACTTCCCTGGCGGTCCAGCAGTGAAAGTTCTGTGCTTCCACTGGTTTTGAACTCTGGCCCGGGAACTAAGAGCCCACATGCCACGAGGTATGGACAAACAGTGAAAAAAAGAAAGATGGAATGAATGGCTGGGTTACAGGGGGTGAAGGGGGCAGGGCATGAGATGAGGTTGGGAGGTGCCCTGGGACCCTCAGCTAGTCATGCTGGGGCAGCCCCAGGGAATGTCTTGGCCACTTCCGGACACTTTCATGCACGACATGTGGAACTAATGAACTGGGTTTAGGGGAGCACATGGGCCAATCTAAGCCTATGAAATAATTTTTAACAAAGGAGGAGAGTGAAAGTAGATGTTTTCTTAACATCCTGCACTCTGTTATGAAAAAGTTTACATACCTACCACTGTAACATTTCTATTAGACATTAGAAGAAGTCTATTTCCCAGTGCCCCAAACAAAGAAAGGTTATTATGAACCATCATTTCTGTCAATTATCTGGGGTGCAGAAGAAGGTTATTTGCCTTAAAAGGGTGAAGCCATGACCCTTCAGTATTCATGAGTATGACTCTGGACAAACTGCTCTCTGACCGTTTCTTTCAGTGAAGAGTTGTTTCAGTTTTACAGGGAGAGGAAGGAAGAGACGTGCACAGCAGGACAGACCTCACCAAGAGAGGGCTGTGAAAGCAGTGTGGCAAACATCGGATTAGTGCCTAATGTTAGTGTAAGAGTAAAGGTATCTCTTGAGAAGCCCTATGACCTATTCCAGCAACTGGAGTTCTGAATTTTTCACTCCCTGCCTATTAATTCATTTATAGCCTACGAGGAATGGAGTTGTCCAGGATATTTGGCTCAAAATGTATCCACAAATAGGACAAATCATGCAGAGCCTTGTTAAGAAGTTTTGTTCTTATCTGAAGACTGACAAAAAAAATCACCGAGGGATCTAGAAAGGGGTGGTATCATTGGGCTTCAAATGAGAGGAGCTGCGGGAATGGAGGTTATTGATCTTCCGAGATGATCTGCTCCTGGCGGAACCTGAGTTGTCTGCATTTTTACTTCTTGGTACTTCATCGAAGCCCCAGACTTGCCAAATTCTTTCTCATTCACTGTAACTGGCGTTTCAAAAGGAGGGAAAGCAGCAGCAGGTCTCAGAGTGCCACTCAGCAACTTCCCACTCCTCTCTAGCTTTTCTTGTTAAACAATCAGCATGTCAGTCGCTGAAAGGCTCTGTGGCCCTCACCTTGACCTTCAGGCTGCTATGGGAAACAGGCTTAGAGAGGAGGAGATAGGGTCAGGCAGGGTGATGCTGGGATCAGGGAGAGAAGAAACAACAGCCTTGTTTGGAGGTGCTGCGGGTTGCAGAATTCAATTGTGCCCAGTTTCAGCCTGGCCAAAGGCCTGGCCAGAGGGCTGGAGAGGCAAAGGTAGGGGTGGCCAGAAAAGCAGGGGAACTGCTGACTTTTGGAGAAAAGTGAGTGGGAGGCTGAGTCACTGGGCCCAGGAGCCCCCAGATCATCCCTCTAATGGCTGTTCTACTGGCAGATGCCTCAGGGAGACCTGGCCCAAGTTTTCAAGACTTCCCAGGGTTTCCCAATCCGCCTCTAGTGGCCCACAGTGCTCCTCCCCCGCCACTTCAGTCTGCCAGTTCCTTCACTGACACACAGCTGGGTTTCCTGTAAAGGGAGGATTGCGGTGCAGGGGAGTGGAGCAGGGTACGTATAAGAGGAAGCTGGAGGCCCAGGAAGCGTCCTGCTCAGGCAGCTGGGGAGCAGGAACCTGAACCGGAGGAAGAGGCCACGCCATGCCCTCCTCTGCCGCAGCCAGGATGGGGCTGAGGGCGGCTCGGACAGGTCTCTGGGTTGGCCGCAGAGCTACTGCTTGCAGAGGCTGGCCTCCTACCTGCTGTGGGGAGAGGCAGTGGGCGGGAGAAGGGGCGGTGCAGAGCCAGGGGAGAGAGAGGAGGTGCCTGGTTGTGAGGAGGCCCTGGATTCCCTGGCGGGGCGGGTGCAGGGAGCAGGAGGGAGGGCCAGAGGTGCTTGCAGGGGGTCTCATCCTGGATTTCCCTTCAGGTTTTGTGGTCCTGCTCCTGCTCCAGAGCTGTAAGTAACTTTCTTTTAAGTCATGGAAGATGGGGGTGTGGTGAGGGCTATATGGAAGGGAACTTGGCACTTTTTCTGTTTCTTCTGTGATTCAAATGGCTCAGAAACATTAGCATTTGTTAAACTAAGGTGATGAGTATATAGATGTTTATTATACTACTCTCTACTTTTCTGTATATTTAAAATTTTTCAAAATTAGAAACTTTCAAAGGCTCAGGTTCAATGAAGCCTTCAACCAATAGCCTAGTGGGAACCACTAACAGGAGCCCAGGAGCAGTGTGCATGAGTGATGTCCACTCCAAGAGGGCAGAAGAGGCCTGCTCCACAGCAGCAGAAATCAGAAAAAGAAGAGAGTGGGAACTTTCCGGTCCATTGGGTTATTGTGTCCCAGCTAGTCGGATGCACTGAGGGGCCTGGAGACTGCCATTCTGGGTGGGTTACAAGTCAGGGGTACCTCCCCCATGAAGGCAGAGAAGAGACAGGCCAGAGCCTCTCAGGTCAAGGACTTCTGAAAGGCAAAGGTCTTCTAACACTGGCTGTTTGGGGCTAGGCCACTCCTCTCCTTCAAAGCCTCCAGGAAACCTTCCTTCCTTGCACCAAGTCCCATCTCATCTCTAGTCATCAGAGCCCCCTCACTCCATACAGTGTACTGTTCTTATTCTGCAGTATATTTATATACCATGTTTGATCTTTCCTAAGCATTTTCAAAATAGGTTTTATTTTCACCAGACAGAGAACTCCCTTGAGCCAGTTCCTTTCACTGAGAATTTTAACTGTGCTTACAATTCTACCATCCATCCCACCCCTCCCCAAAACCCCACTGGTGCTCAGCTCAGGGCTCAGCCAGAGGGTCCCTGGCTCAACCCTGGCCCAGGGCTCACCCTAGCCTTCTCCTCAGGTGCTGCATACAAGCTGATCTGCTACTACACCAGCTGGTCCCAGTACCGGGAGGGTGATGGGAGCTGCTTCCCAGACGCCATCGACCCCTTCCTGTGCACCCACGTCATCTACAGCTTTGCCAACATAAGCAACAATGAGATCGACACCTGGGAATGGAATGACGTGACGCTCTATGACACACTGAACACACTCAAGAACAGGTTGGGCCACTGGCTAGCTAGGGCAGGAGCAAGATGGAGGGTGAGGAGGGCTGATTTCAGGGTAGAGTACACCTGATCAAGGGGATGGGCAAGGTCCCCGGGACTCACTTCTGGGTGGAGAATTGGAGGGTTCTTGGCTCAAATGGGAGGAAGTGATGAGGGCAGAGGTCAGGGTATAGAAGAAGCCTGCAGAAAAAGGCATAGCTGGACTCCCCTGGGAGAAGAAATTCTCTCTGTCCCCTGAAGGTACCTCTCCACAGAGAAAATGTTCATGGTTCTATTTTGCCGTATCGTGGCTTCCCACTGGAGGGAACAAAAATGGGCAACACATCTCAGAATAAGTGCCACAAATACTTAGAAAACCTTAGAATAGTGAATTTCAATGTTGGAAGGGCCTTGGAGGCCTGATTCAGCCTCTACCCAAAGTAGAAGCCTACTACAGCTTCCTAAATATGGGGTCACCCCGTGTCACAGCAACTTCACTCAACACCAGCCTTCCTGCCTCCCTGTGCCCCACAGGAACCCCAACCTGAAGACCCTCCTATCTGTTGGAGGATGGAACTTTGGTCCTCAAAGGTAGGATGCATCCCCCAGAGGATGATGGGATAAGAGGAAGTATAGGTTTCTCTACACCCACGGGATGAAGGTCACAGGGACCCCAGAATGGTCAGGCACAGGGATGTGAATGGTTGTCAGGAGTTTGCATCACGTGCAATCATGAAATCAGAGCCCAGAAAGGGGACAGAACTTGCCAAGAGACACACAGCGAGATGGCAGCCATGTTCTGATTTCTTGCCAATGCTCTTTTTCTACTTCTCAGACATGAAAACAAAGAAATTTGAGGGGATACTGTCTTAAGGGTTGGAAGGAGCGAGATGGAATGAATGGGAATTTGGGAGTGGAGACCCTGGGAGGACTTCCTGGAATGGGTAGAGTTGGAGCAGCTTTAAAAAGAGTTAAAGTAATGGCTATAACAGCTCTCATTTACTGAGTGGTTACTATGTGTCAGGCATCCTGTCCAACCATTATCACATGTAATCCTCACAATAGCATTGTGAAATATTACATTTATGCCCGTTTTACAGATGAGGAAACTGAGGCTCAGGTTATAATCTGCTCAAAATGGCTTGGCTACTAGGTGATAGAGCCAGGGATATCTGATTATAATGCACATGTTCTTTCTATTAATAAGATGATTAGAAGTGGCCCTGTCCCAGCCATGCCCTCCGATAGCTTTGTGAGTTCAGGTTCCCAGCTGCACATGCCCCAGAGACCACTCCAAAGGGCCACCCAGCATTTTGGTGCTGAGCACTCTACTATGGTGATTTTTGGTTCCAGATTTTCCAAAATAGCTTCCAAGACCCAGAGTCGCAGGACTTTCATCAAGTCAGTGCCACCATTTCTGCGGACCCATGGCTTTGATGGACTGGACCTAGCATGGCTCTACCCTGGGTGGAGAGACAAGCGGCATCTCACCGCTCTGGTCAAGGTGCTGGTCGGGTTGGGGAAAGGGGCAGGGAGGTGGGGAGCACGAAAGAGTGGGGAGGGCGGAAGCTATCTTTGGGCATGTTCTCCTGAGGCAGGCAAAGGGAGACTAAAGCCTCCTTGCTGCAGAGTCCTGAGATCTGGACCAAAGGTAAGACAAACAGGTCTGTGTCCTGAGGTCTGACACAGCAGGGAAGACATCCTCTGAAAACAGTGGGAGGTGGGCTGGGGTTCTAAGAGGCAGCGTTCGTTAACCGGAGCACCTACGCCTCACTGCCACTTAGTCGAGCATCATTGTCCTCTATTCATTCTCAAACTGACACTGCACACTCCCGAGCATGCACTAAATCGGATACTCAACTCCATTTGCGGGCAGCCCAAGCATCTCTAGTTACCCCAGGGGCAGAGCAGTCAAACAAATTGTTCACAGCATCAGCAGCATTCACTGGATCATAGAGAAAGCAAGGGAATTCCAGAAAAAACATCTACTTCTTTTTCATTGACTATAATAAAGCCTTCCATTGTGTGAAGCATAACAAACTATAGAAAACTCTTAAAGAGATGGGAATACCAGACCATCTTACCTGTCTCTTGAGAAACTATGTGGGTCAATAAGCAACAGTTAGAATCTGAACAACTGACGGTACAAAATTGAGAAGGGAGTATGATAAGGCTGTATATTATCACCCTGTTTATTTCACTTCTATGCAGAGCACATCATCCAAAATGCTGGGCTGGGTGAATTAAAAACTGGACTCAAGACTGCCGGGAGAAATATCTACAATCTCAGATACGCAGATGATACCTCTCTAATGGCAGTAAGCAAAGAGGAATCAAAGAGCCTCTCGATGAGGGTGAAAGAGGAGAGTGAAAAAGCTGGCTTAAAACTCAATATTAAAAAAACTAAGATCATGGCATCCAGTCCCATCACTTCATGGCAAACAAAAGGTGAAAGGTGGAAACAGTGACAGATTTCCTCTTCTTGAGCTCTAAAATCACTGTGGATGGTGACTGCAGCCATGAGGTTAGAAGATGGTTGCTTCTTGGACGGAAAGCGATGATAAACCTAGACAGTGTATTAAAAAGCAAAGACATCACTTTGCCGACAAAGGTCCATATAATTAAAGCTATGGTCTTTCCAGTAGTCATGTACGAATGTGAGAGTTGGACCAGAAAGAGGGCAGAGCACTGAAGAATTGATGCTTCAAACTGTTGTGCTGGAGAAGACTCTTGAGAGTCCCTTGGACTGCAAGGATATCAAAGCAGTCAATCCTAAAGGAAATTGATCCTAAATATTCATTAGAAGGACTGACACTGAAGGTGAAGCTCCAATACTTTGGCCACCTGATGTGAAGAGCTGACTCATTGGAAAAGACCCTATGCTGGGAAAGATTGAAGGCAGAAGGAGAAGGGGGTGACAGAGGATGAGATGGATGGATGGCATCACTGACTCAATGGACATGGACGTGTGCAAACTGCAAGAGATGGTGAGAGACGGAGAAGCCTGGCATGTGGCAGTCCATGGGGTCGCAAACAGTTGGACACAACTTGGCGACTGAACAGAGTAGAACAACAGATTGAACAACAATCAACACGAATCACCTTAACTTTGTGTTCTTATTTACTACCTTCAACAAAGCACAGACCAACAGGCAAATGTCTTCCAGCTCTATCTGTGGACTAAGTGGGACCACTCTTTATTCTCATGGTCCCTGCAGGACAAAGAAAAATTGAATATTAATGAGTATACATGGGGTGTAGGGATGAGATCGGCCCAAAGTGTTTTTAGGAAAAGGATGGATGAGCCTGCAGAAGGGACCACTTTATCATTCCCACTAAGCTCCGGTCTGGTTGGAGATTATAGCAGACAGGGAAGGCCAATGACATGCTCAAAGATCTTTCTCCACAAGGCTTGTTGTCACTCACCTGCCTCTCTCCCAACCAGGAAATGAAGGCTGAGTTTGTAAGGGAAGCCCAAGCAGGCACAGAGCGGCTCCTGCTCAGCGCAGCAGTGCCCGCAGGGAAGATTGCTATTGACAGAGGCTATGACATCGCCCAGATATCCCGGTAAGTCTCCTGACCTACTCTGCCTTTGCAGCCTATGTACAATCAGAAGACTGGGCTTTTGGTCCCAATTTCTCCAGAGATGCGTGACTTTGAGCAAGTCACATCACTTCTCTGTGCCTCAGCCTTCCTATCTGTCAAAAGGGGTATAATAATCCTTATCTTTTCTTTTCACTTGGGATATTGTGCTGACCAATTGAGAAAATTGTTATGAATGTATGCTTGTGGGAAAAGAAGTAGAGAAAGTTATACAAATGAGCCAGTCACTAGTCTCTGGAAGGGCAAAGCAGCAGTTAATAATACCTTTCATTTCTAGGCTGCTGGAAAGTCCTCAAGTGACTCTGTCTTGCAGAGACTCCCCTTTCTTGTCCACCTGTCCCTTCTCCTTGCCTTGCCTCCTATGCATGTGGCAATGAGCAGTCTCCAGCCAAGCAGCTTGACTTCTTGGTAGAACAAGACATGGATCTTAGGAAACCCAAGAGTAAGAAACAAAGACTCTTCACTCTAACTAGAATCTTCTTTAGGGTCTCAGGCACATGTAGATTCATTGCTTTAATTGCAATAATTGCTTTAATTGATCACTTCAGTTCAGTCACTCAGTCATGTCTGACTTTCTGCATCCCCATTGACTGCAGCATGCCAGGCTTCCCTGTCCATTACCAAACTCAGGTCCATCAAGTCGGTAATGCCATACAACCATCTTATCTTCTGTCATCCCCTTTTCCTCCTGCCTTCAATTATTCCCAGTATCAGGGTCTTTTCAAATGAGTCCGTTCTTCCTATCAGGTGGCCAAAGTATTGGAGCTTCAGCTTCAGCATCAGCATCAGTACTTCAATGAATAATCAGGACTGATTTCCTTTAGGGTGGACTGATTGGAAATCCTTGCAGTCCAAGGCACTCTCAAGAGTCTTCTCCAACACCACAGCTCAAAAGCATCAATTCTTCAGTGCTCAGCTTTCTTCACAGTCCAACTCTCACATCCATACATGACTACTGGAAAAAAACATAGCTTTGACTAGATGTACCTTTGTTGGCAAAGTAATGTCTCTGTTTTTTAATATGCTGTCTAGGATTCGTGATAGCTTTTCTTCCAAGGAGCAAGCATCTTTTAATTTCATGACTGCAGTCACCATCTGCAGTGATTTTGTAGCCCAAAATGTAAAGTCTCTCACTGTTTCCATTGTTTCCCCATTTGCTTGCCATGAAGTGATGAGACCGGATGCCACGATCTTAGTTTTTTGAATTTTGAGTTTTAAGCCAGCTTTTTCACTCTCCTCTTTCACTTTCATCAAGAATCTTTATTTCTTCTTCACGGGTGGTGTCATCTGCATATCTGAGGTTGTTGATATTTCTTCCAGCAGACTTGATTCTAGCTTGTGCTTCATCCAACCCCGCATTTCACATGATGTACTCTGCATATAAGTTAAATAAGCAGGGTGACAATATTGAACCTGAGATACTCCTTTCCCTATTTGGAACCAGTCTGGTATTTCATGTCTGGTTCTATTGCTTCTTGACCTGCATATAGATTTCTCAGGAATCAGGTAAGGTGGGCTGGTATTCCCACCTCTTTAAGAATTTCCCACAGTTTGCTGTGATCCACACAGCCAAAGGTTTTGGCATAGTCAATAAAGCAGAAGTAGATGTGTTTCTGGAACTCTCTTGCTTTTTTGATGATCCAACAGATGTTGGCAATTTGATCTCTGGTTCCTCTGCCTTTTCTAAATCCAGCTTGAACATTTGGAAGCTCACAGTTCACGTACTGTTGAACCCTGGCTTGGAGAAATTTGAGCATTACTTTACTAGCATGTGGAATGAGTGCAACTGTGCGGTAGTTTGAGCATTCTTTGGCATTGCCTTTCTTTGGGATTGGAATGAAAACTGACCTTTTCCAGTCCTGTGGCCACTGTTGAGTTTTCCAAATTTGCTAGCATAATGAATGCAGCAATTTCACAGCATCATCTTTTAGGATTTGAAATAGCTCAACTGGAATTCCATCACTTTGTTCATAGCGATGCTTCCTAAGGCCCACTTGACCTTGCACTCCAGGATGTCTGGCTCTAGGTGAGTGATCACACCATTGTGATTATCTGAGTCATGAAGATCTTTTTTTATATAGTTCTTCTGTGTATTCTTGCAACCTCTTCTTAATATCTTCAGCTTCTATTAGGCCCATACCATTTCTGTCCTTTATTGTGCCCATCTTTGCATGAAGTATTCCCCTGGTATCTCTAATTTTCTTGAAGAGATCTTTAGTCCTTCTCATTCTATTGTTTTCCTCTATTTCTTTGCCTTGATCTTTGAGGGTGGTCAAGTGATCATTGATCACTTAGAGGGTGGGAATGGGGTAGCTCTCAATCATTTGCCCCAAACACCTAAATCTCATATTCATGCAATCCACCTGGAGACCCCTAATCTGTGTGTATAGAAAGCTTACTCCCTATTACAAGGAATCATAGTTTCAGGCCATCCTTTGGTCCTGCTCTTTCCCCACAAGGCTAGTTACTGATGATATTAGTCTGCTTTCTCAAAGATGAATGTGGTTGGAGAGTAAGGATTGAGATGTGCTGGAGGGAAGCTCCCAGTTGTGTCCTGCGAGCAGATAGGAAGAGCCCTGTTCTTGCTTTGAATGCTCCTGTGGGACCCTAAGCAGGAGCTTGGGTCTAGCAGCCTAGTCTGGTCACTGGGTTCTACCAGATTTTGGATTAATGACTGCCTGTTTTTCTTGCTCACATTCTGTTGGGGTGGTGTGCTTTTAAACTTTTCTCCTTGCCCTGCATCTACTCTTCTATAGACACTTGGACTTCATCAGCCTTTTGACCTATGACTTTCATGGAGCCTGGCGCCAGACAGTAGGACATCACAGCCCCCTGTTTCGAGGCCAGGAAGATGCAAGTTCTGACAGATTCAGTAATGCTGTGAGTGTCCCAAAGGAGGGAAGGCTGAGAGGGGGCCACAAAGACCTGCTGCCTGCTGGAGCTCACACACCAACCTCTCCATTCCTTGGTAATCCTGTAAGGGAGGGGTTAGGGGCCCACTTCACAGATGAGGAATCTGAGGCACAAAGTTCATGCATTCTCCACAGCTCTGGGAACTGAGGAGGTGATACTTATATAAAGAATCAAGATATCTCCTAACAGGCCTATAGGGTGAAAGCACAGGGCAGATGGGAGACAGCAAAAGAGGACTGGGGGCTGAGAAGCCAAGAGTCTAGTCTAACCCTGCCATTTGCTTGCTGTGAAATGTGAGCCAGTCACCTGATTTCTGCAACTACGAAACAGCATCTCTTCCTACACCTAAGAGGATTTCTTTGAGATGGAAACTGTACAGTGCTTTTTAGACTGACATTATAAATTCCCAGAAGGAAGGGAATTCCAGATGCATCTAGATCTGGAACTCCTTTCAAGGCAGCAGTGGGAATTGCACGACCTTTTCCCTCCTAGACTAACTGCTCAAACTGTCTTGCCCTTCCCACATCCAGGACTATGCTGTGAGCTACATGCTGAGGCTGGGGGCTCCAGCCAATAAGCTGGTGATGGGTATCCCCACTTTTGGGAGGAGCTTCACTCTGGCCTCTTCCAAGACAGATGTGGGAGCCCCCATCTCAGGGCCAGGAATACCAGGCCAGTTCACCAAGGAGAAAGGGATCCTTGCCTATTATGAGGTATGAGCTAGGAAGAAGGTAAGATTTCCCACAGCATCAGCAGCCCTGGGGAAGGTGACCTTCCAAATCACCCCCACTTTACTCCTTTGAAAATAAAAAAAATAAAGTAAAAATTCCAGCAGACCTAGCACTGTAGAGAGGAGGGAGGAGGAGGGCAGGCACATCACGGCTTCAACCCCTCTGGCCACCAAGTTGAGGCCTCCCTTTTAGCCCAGGAAAAAGCACTGGCCAAGAGGTAGGTTCTTTTGTTTTGACCCAACCTCTGCTGCTCTGAGTTGCCTTGGCAAATCCTCAGTGTCAGTGCAGAGCAGCCACAGAACCTCGGGATATTTGCATCTATTTTAAGTAAAGTTGCGTGAAATCTGCAGGTTCTAGGGGCAGGTGCAACCTGCAGGATGAAGCAAGGGGCTGCAATAGATTTGGGGGGGTAACATCCCCCCAGTGACCGGCAACTTCTCAGCACAGCTCTCCAGCCACCACTGCCCTGTTCTCTCTCTGTTCAGATCTGTGACTTCCTCCACGGAGCCACCACCCACAGATTCCATGACCAGCAGGTCCCCTACGCCACCAAGGGCAACCAGTGGGTGGCATATGATGACCAGGAGAGCGTCAAAAACAAGGTATGCTCACAAGGCCACACCCCCCCAGATAAAAAGCGAGAGGGACGCCCCCTGCACTGAGGGTGGGGCTTGGCTACAGGGGTGTTTCGGTCCCGGTGTCTGCTTTTCTCTCTTCTGCGGAGGCGTCTAGATAGCATGCCCCCATGTGCACCCTGGCACAGGGAACCCAGCCACGCCCACCTTGGGTCTCCCCACCAGGCGCGGTACCTGAGGAACAGGCAGCTGGCTGGCGCCATGGTGTGGGCCCTGGACTTGGATGACTTCCGGGGCACCTTCTGTGGGCAGAACACGACCTTTCCTCTCACGAGTGCCATCAAGGATGTTCTTTCTGGGGTGTAGCCTTCTGCCCCTGGGCTCCCAGTGGGGCAGGGATGCCGCTCACACTTGGCTCTGACTGACCAGAAGCCTGATCTGCCCTGCTGGGGCCCCGCTGAGCCTCAGCCTCCCTTCTTTGGGCCCACGTGAGGGCCACGGCTCCGCAGTCTGAGCTCAGCTCTGGTTCAGGGGCGGGCCAGGGTGGGGCTGCGGGGCCAGCACAGCGCACGGTGCAGGGTCAGCCCGTACCTGCTGACGAACGAGAATGCTCAGCAGCGCCAAGCCCGACACCAGATTTCTTCCTCTTGCTTACTCCTGGGGCCTGATGCCTACGGACGCCACTGTGGCAAGCTCTGCGGCCACACAGCCTTACAAGAAGCAGGAACCACACTGATTACACCGTCTGCAAAGCCTAGCTTGAAACCTTTTCCCGGGAACATAACTGTGTCTCCATCCCACTTCCCCTTGCTGGTTCTGCACCTGCTCAATAAAGCACCAAGGCTCACCTGCTGTTGGCGCTTGCTTCAGTATCTGTGGCCCCACTGGGCTCACCTCCCACCTCTCTTCTGGATTCCTTTCTCTCAGACTTGGGAGCCCTGAGGTGCAGAAAGTGAGACCACCCTGTCCTCTGCTGCCTCCAGGGCATCCCCCAAAGTGGCAAGCCTCACCGGATTCGTCGGTTGTGGACTTAAGCCAAGAGTGCTGGAGGCCTTCTAGATCTTAAAGTCATTATCATCCAGACTTCTCTACACGATTCTTTGCTGAAAGAAGCCTTTTCTGTTTCCAGTGGCTAGCAGGCACTAGGAAGGAAACCCTTTAATCCCAGCCCTTCACCTCTTCTCACCCTGGGGAGGGGAAGGAGCCAATGTAGGGCCAGGTTAGAGAGAGCCCTGACCCTGGACTCAGAGTTAGAAGGAGACGCCAGTGTTACCTCACACATTGTCCCACCGTCCCAGGTCTAGAGTCTCTGCAGATCTTGAGAGCTGGCCTTCCAAGCTCCCCTAACACTCTCAGTGACCAGTTGCTCATCACCTTAGAAGAGCCCTTTTCATTGCTGGACTGAAATTGGTCAGATGTCGTAGGGCTGTAGCCTAGCCCTCTGTCTCTCTTCTCTCAGGACACACTCAGCCCTCAGCCCATGCAGAAATCAAGGCTCCTTGGCCCAGCCTGGGACACGAGGTGGGGGCCAGATAAGACAGTGTGGGCCAGACAGGACGCGCTCAGAAGATCAGCCAGGGTTCTAGCCTTCATGAAGTAGAAATGTTCTTAACAGTTCCTGCACACTCCAAGAGCCTTGGACAAGCTTTGTATCCAAAGAGAGTTCATCTGCATGCTCCAAAATCAAAAAGAATTTATTTGTGGATTCCTGGATGTTTGAATTATCTGTGACTTGGCCCAGTGGTTTGTGGCACTAGTTTGAGGTGTGGGGAAAGGAAATACCTATCGGCCTCCCTGAAATCTGAACTAGCTGGAGCAGGACAGAAGCAACTAATCCTAAGGTCACTGCCAAGCTAAAGGCAAAGAGAGTGAGAAGTTGGCCAGAGCTTCAAGGTTGCCGGGCATTTCACTGCTGGCCAGTGGGCCCAGCATTCCCAATCTGTGCCCACAGCCCTCCCACCATATGGGGGTCTTTGAAGTCCCGGGAGCTGTGAGTCCTCCAGTGCGGCCAACCCCCTCCCCACCTCCCCCGGCCACCCTTCCCCCATCCTGGGACAGGCTCTGCAGGGCTGACTCAGGGTCCCGCAGAGTTAGTCACATTCACTTATAGCTGCAGAGTCAGAGGCCAGGGATGGGGATTGGGTCTCCAGGACCTGAATCCCGCCCAGCAGGACTCTGACTCACCCAGCAGAGGGCCCGGGCACACAAGCAGGGCAGGATCGAGAGGCTCCTGAGGCCCTCCACTGCCCTTCCCAACAAGGACAGCCACTGTGGGACGTGGCCACCCTCCTCAGCCCTGGGGAAGGGGCAGAGTGTGAACTCGACTGATGGCTTGAAATAAATTACACGGGCATTGATTTTAAAATGGTAGGATGTATCATACATGCTGAAGAGCACACAAAATTTTTTTTTTTTAATTTAAAGAATTACTATATAGTGAAAGCCTGTAAAACTACTACCTAGGACAGGAAACAAGACCTCATTCGTGCCTCTGAAACTCCATATCTCTGTCCCTCCACCCAGAGGCAAGCATTATCCTACTCTTCTTTGCCTTCTTTTGTGGTCTTATCACCTAAAGATGCCCCTTGAAGAAGAGAGCTGGTGCTGCCCGAGTTTGAATTGAGTATGAATGGGGTCGCATCACTCTCTGTGCCCAGCTTCTTTCGCTCCCTGTTATGTCTGTTTGATCAACCGTGTAGCTGAAGTTTGCTCATTTTATTTCATTTTTGGTTTATAGGTGCACATATACGCCACTTATTTATGCATTCCTCTGCTGAGGCAGAGCTGTGTTCTCCAAGTTTAATGTTATCAACAATGCTGCTATGAATGTTTACATGCACGTTCCTGGGACTGTAACTGCTGGGTCACACATTTTCAGTTTGACTAGATACCATCTCACTTTTTTCAAAGAGATTGCTCCCATCTACACTCCCACCAGCAGCAAATCTTAATGTTTTATTGGATGAATGACTCAGTGACTAGAAATTTGGCCATACCTGCCTCATTTTCCCCGTGGCATGCAAATGTCCACGCCATGTTCTGTTAGAGGACTCTGGAAGTCTCTGAGTGCTGTCCTCCTCCAAGATCTCTTCCAGATCTGTCTTACAACTTGATCTCACCCCAAGGGCTGGGGGACTGTCACAGTGCCCTCTGTAACAGATGAAGAAACTGAGGTCCAGAGCAGGAATTTGAGAGGCTGGGTAACCTGGGGCCTTGGACTCCCTTCCTGGGGTCCCATTGTTAGAAGACTTCCTGCAATCCAGCCCACTTTGGGCACCTCAGCTCCCTCCTTCTCTAGGCCCTCAGCCTCATACAGCCCAAGTGAAAATTCCCGGGGATTGTAAGGACTAGGGGAGTGTGGGAGCCCAGGAGCAAAGCTAGGAGTGCTCTAAGAGAAGGCTGCTTCAAGCTGTGTGCACCCAAGCCGAGAAGCCCTGAGCACAAGTGGCCCCACAGAGGCCAAACACACAGAGCCTGATCTGGGTTCATTATCCAGATAGAAGCTCTTGTTCCCAATGCCCTGACCCCTGGCATAGGCTCCTGGCAACGTCCCATCTCACTGATCTGTGCCCTCCTCCCATCTGGGCACAAGAACCCTGTCTCTAAGATTCAATCGGGATGATGGACGAGGTTGTGCGCTCCTCAAGGGACCCTTGAAGTTCCTCCCCCAGAGCTATTCCTGGCCTAGGCGCCTCCCTCTCCCTTCGGTCCCCCTGCCTGACCTGACCCCACAGCTGGGAACATTTGCTTGGGGGTGGGGCAGCCCCCTGACTATATAAGACTGGACCTAGGTAGTCCCAGGCACCCTGGAAGCACAGCTCCTCCAGTGCAAATCCCTGCACACTCCAGCTTGACCCTCCATCAGGCACTGCAATGACAGAAAAAGCCACCTCGGAGGCCCCTGCCTGTGGTTTGGAGGAGACCGCCTCTGAGTCTGCCCATGTGCCCCCTACAGAGCCCTCTGGAGACACGGCAGCTCTGCAGGCTCCTGGGGGGGAGCAGGCTCCCGGGGGAAAGCAGGCTTCTGAGCCACAGGAGTCTGCCCGTCAGCCTCCTCACCCCGCAGCCTCTGCAGCCCCCGCAAGCCCCGCAGCCACTGACCCTGCACTTCCACGTGAAGGTGATGAGAGCTGGGGCGGGCGGAGGGGGAGGCAGTCATGGCAGGGAGCGGTGGGGGGCGAGGTCTCGGCTGCAAACCCCTTCACCGCCCCCTGCTTCTCTCTCAGATGTCCCCAGTGCCCCGCTGCTGCTGGCCGTGGAGGACGTGAGTGACAGCTCGGTGACTGTGAGCTGGGAGCCTCCAGAGAGGCTGGGGAGGCTGGGCCTTCAGGGCTATGTGCTGGAACTCCGTCGAGAGGGAGGTGAGCTCCGGGTTAAGCGCTCGTATACGGAGGGGAGGTGGGCCTGGGTGGCAGTAGGGTCAAGCCCCCAGACGCTGCAGTTGAGTCAGACCAGAGGGAGACGCAGAGCGGGAGTGGAGGCAGTCTGCTTAAGCCTCACGGACAGCGTCTTGCTCACGTACACGTCTCTGAAAGCAGGAGGGCATCCAAGGGGCCTCAGCAGGTGCCTTGTCCTCCAGCTTCAGGAAGCCTCTGAGTAACAAGGATAAAAGGGTTGGTGCCACTGCGGCTCTCCTCTGTAAGAATTAAGGAGGTGCTGAGTCTCAGAGGACCCTGCTTGTAGAGCTGAGGGAGAGGGCTAAGTTAGAACAAGAGACAGTGAGGAGAAGAAGCGGGGCTGCGGCCAAGCTCTTGATGCCGCCATCTTGCCCACCGCCATCTTGTCCACCTTGGCGACACGCAAGTTCAGTCTGGCTCCTGCCTTTGCCCCCGCCTTACTGTGTGACTTGGCGGACGTGTCCAAGCCTCTCTGGGCTTCAGCAACCCCGTCTCTGGCCAGCACTCAAGGGTTCTGACACAGGGTGTCTTGGATGCCATTCGGCACATGAGAAGTCAAGGAGGGAGAGCAAAAGGAATATAAGGCCTCTGGAAAGGGAGGCTAGCTTCTCCAGACCGTCAGTGAGAAGGGAAGCCCCACTGAGATAGGGTGCCTGCGGCCGCGGGGCCAGGGCCTTGTACTGTCTTCCTTCCTCTCAGCCTTGGACTGGGTGCCTGTGAATGCCCGGCCCATGATGGTGACCCAGCAGACCTTGCGGAACCTGGCTGTAGGCGACAAGTTCTTCGTGCGCGTGGCTGCAGTGAGCTCTGCAGGGGCTGGCCCACCGGCGGTGCTGGAGCAGCTGGTCCACATCCAGGAGACCATCGGTAAAGCCCATCCCTGCTCCCCAGCCCTTCCCGGGCACCGTAGCTAGTGGTCAGAGAAAAGGAGGCCAACGGGTAGACTTGCTTCCCCACACTCACGTGCACAAGCCACCTGCTAGCGCCATCTTGTCTTAAGAAAGTTCCAGGTCCCTCGGCAGCAAGGAGTCTCTGGAGGTCAAAGAGGCCAGTTTTCTGGTTGGTCCGGCTCGCAAGCATTGGAGGAAGGGCTTCCCGACCCCCAGAAACGAAAGCTCATGCTGCCCCGGTCACCTGCCTCGAGTCCCAACGCTTAGTCATTTCATTCTTCCTATCTAGTCGTAATCCCTTCAGCAGCCATAGAAGCTCATTTTCTGCTCATTTCATATGACCCGGGTTCCAGATTCTCCCAAAGGTTTTAGAACAGAGAAAAGTCTTTGTTTGCCTCTTACTGTACCACGTCCCTAGTGGAAAGAAGACAAACACCCTGCAAAAGACCTGTGAAAGTTTCTCCATCCCCAGAGGCCAGTGCTGAACTGGAAACCCGGGAGGCCAGCTGCTGTCTCCTTGCTAAGATTTCTATTTGTAGGGTGCATTAGCCTCAAGCCTACCCTTGCTCCCCTCCCAAGGCTGCTCGGGTTTCAGTCTGTTAATGGCAGTGAGTCATTTGGTCTGATCCAAGGTCTTTGGGGACAGCCCAGAGCCCCAGAGTGACAAGAGACATGGGCCAGCAGGTGGCCCGAGGCCGCCTCCACCTTCCTGCTTGTCCTGCTCTCCTCTCTCTCGGAGGCAGAGGGGCACCCTGAAGCCCGGACAGGCCTCCAGAAAGAGGGAAATATTCAAGGAATATTTCAAGGAAATAGTTTCCAGCTTTAAGGCCTGAGAGATGTGGGAACCACAGGGCTAGGCAATATAGAATTATAGACTGTCATGGCTGGTCCAGCCAGGCCAAGGCACCCCAGGACTCCCTTGAGGTCACCCAGACTATTAATGGCAGTCCCAGAACTGACTCCCACACGGGACCATTCCTGTCCCACCAGGTGGCAAGCAATCTTTTCTGGTGAATTTCAAAACCAGAGTACATGTCCATCCTTCGAGTCTGGGTGAGACATGGTCCCACCTGGCAGCTCAGTATGATTCTAGCCTGGAAGTGGTGGGGAGCCATCCTGGTTGGGAAGGGGGCGTTAGCAGGCATCCTGGACCCTCCCTGATGGCACAGGGAGCTCGGACTCTGAGAGCTTGCTGGGGCCAGGACCTTCGACCTCAAGGCCTAACATTGGAGGAGTCAGCTAGACTCAGCACCCACTACTCCATTAAAATTCCTCTGGCAGGAAAGAAGGGGATTTCCTGGAGAGAAGAGGGCAGGAGGAGATCGTGAATAAACAGGGAGCAGCCAGGCTCTTCTCAGGGGCAGGGCAGGGTGGGGACCCTGTCTAGAGTCCTTAGCTGCTCAGCTGTCCCTCTTCAGCCACCTGGAGCTGCCAAGCATTCCTGGCCCCCTGCAGCTGCCTCTGGAACATTCCACCCCTGGTGCTCCCAGGGCCAAGTGCCTGCACAGCTAATCCTCAGAGACACCGTGTTCCTTCTCACTGTCTCCTCCCTCTCCACCCTGCACGCCGCTAACCAACTGCTGCCACCTGTTTGCCACTAAGGGGCCTCAGCCACCCCCACCCCAACCCGCCTAGGCAGAGTTGTGAGCGTGTTACAGCTCCCCATGGAACGCCCACCAGCTTCAGTGGTTGCACCTGATGAGGTGATGGTCAGGAAGGTGGTTCTCCACTACAGCACAGTCGGAAGTAAGGTGTCAGGAATGACCTCCCAGCTGCAGACTGAAAGGTAATGGGAGGGAAAAGAGAAGGAAGGGGGTATGCCTGCTCTTGCTCCCTTTAGCAAGGGAAAGACCCCAGTTCTCTTACTTGATTGGGGACAGAGCGATGCGCAAATGGGTCTCACAGGGGCATCTCTGAAGGCCTGCGCTGGTGGAAGGCAGAAGGGCAGAGGCATTAGGAAGGAGACAGAGTTGGCCACACTTCCTGGGAATGCGGGCGACAGGTGCACACGCACTCCCCACCAGGGGGAGCCGGGGAGCCAGCAGGGCCCATCTGGAGTCCAGGAATGCCAGGGCTGCAGGGCAAATCCCAGCCTGGCAGGGTTGGGGCACCAAGGGAGTGCCTAGGATGCCTACCGGTTCACACCGTGGAGGCCCTGCCCTCCTGGAACCTCCTGTCTCTCAACTCCCCAAGGGCCTCAGGGGATTCTGGCCCCTGAATCTGGGGAGTGAGCTTTTCCCTGCCCACAAGGAGGCAGTCTCAGAGCATCCCAGGAGCCCTCCTGCGGGGCGAAGCCTCACTGTTTGTCCCGTCCCCTGCCACCAAAGCCTCTCAGTAGCCCCCCTGCTGTGTTAAGCCTAGACTCTGGTTCTAATGCAGAGGCCCCCAGGATCCGTGTTCCCCGCCACCTTCGTCAGACCTACATTCGCCAGGTGGGAGAGTCGATTAACCTGCAAATCCCCTTCCAGGTGGGTATGCTTCCCTCCCAGGGTAAGAGCTTGGGTGGAAATATAGGGCCCCACCTGAGATGTATCGGATGAGCCCAGAAAATGTCAGGGTTCCGTTGGAGGTCTGCTGAGACCCACCCATCAAGATACACATGACTCATTCGATTCTCCAGCCGGCGAATAGGACAGGTGGCCCCGGGGCCGGCTGGACAACCGGACGATGAGGCTCTAGGAAGCATCTGTGGCTCTAGCCGCTGCTGCCCTTCCTAGGCAAGGCTGGTGCAGCCAGCTCCCTTGAGCACAGCTCCAGAGAACCCTGAAGCAATGGTGGGGGCCTGGCACCTTCTGCTCCCACTCAGAGAGTTTCTCCCTCCCAGGGGAATCCCAAGCCTCAGGCTTTGTGGACCCACAATGGTCATGCCCTGGACAGCCAGCGGGTGAGTGTGCGCACTGGGGACCAGGACTCCATCCTCTTCATCCGCTCAGCCCAGCGCTCCGATTCAGGCTGCTATGAGCTCACTGTGCAGCTGAAAGGCCTGGAGGCCAAGGCAGCCATCAACATCCTGGTGATTGGTATGGGACCAGGGGAGGAGAGGGCTGAGGTTCCCCCACCCCAGGACTGATGGTCAGGGGGGGTCAGGCCAAGAGAGAGCGATAGGAGCCTGATTGTGTTGAGGGTGGGGTTGCTGCGAGCCCAGCCCTTCTCCTTACTCTCTGGTCCTGCAGAGAAACCTGGACCCCCCAGCAGCATCAGACTGCTGGATGTTTGGAACTGCAACGCTACCCTCCAGTGGACACCGCCCCAGGACACAGGCAACACAGAGCTCCTGGGCTACACGGTGCAGAAGGCAGACAGAAAGACAAGGGTAAGGCCTGCTCAAGCAGGGTGGCGGGGGGAGGAGGGCCTGACTAGATGTGGGTCTGGGGGAGAGGAAGTGGCCGAGGTGGTGGGGAAGGCCTGGTCACAGACAGTACAGAACTGAGGCCTTCTGGTCTGCCCACTGCCATCCTGACTCGCTGTGTGGGTTTTGGCAAATCTCTTTCATCTCTGGACTTCAGTTTCCTTTTGAAGACTGCAAGGACTGTTCTCTGGGGCCCTTCAAGCTCTAAAGCAGTGCTTCTGAAAATGTAATGTACATGTGAATTACCTGGGAATTTGGCTAAAATGCAGGTCTTTATTCAGTGGGTCTGAGGTGGGGACCGAGATCCTACACATCTCTGAAGGTCCCAGGTGATTCTTACATTGTAGGTCATCTGGCCACACTTGGACCAGTAAGGTTCTAGATTTCTCTGAGGTCCCCAGAGAGGTCACCTTCTCCCAGGAGTTACTTCTCTGCATTCCAAGCCCCTCCGAGGAGGTGGCCCCGGGGCACGGGGAGGGTGAGGCGTGGGGAGTGAGGACGGCAGGCCCGGGCTCTTGCAGCAATGGTTCACGGTGATCGAGCGCTGCCGCCCCACCACCTGCACTGTCTCTGACCTCATCGTGGGCAACTCCTACTCCTTCCGAGTTTTCTCAGAAAACCTGTGTGGACTCAGCGCCTCAGCAGCCGTCACCAAGGAGCTTGCCCACATCGTAAAGACAGGTGGGTCTGGGTCCAAGACCAGAAACCAAGCCAGGCATCGCCACGCCCATCTCTTCCGTCCCTTGGAGTGTTGGCAGCCCTCCCTGGGTGCGTCTCACAGGAGTCCACTTGCCAGAATTTTGGTGCTTCTCCACACCCAGGCCACCGCTATGTGCACGCACACATTCACAGAGTGACTATAAAAGATGAATGTGGTTGATTGATTGCAACAAACACATCAGAGTAAACCACGCAAATGAGCAGCACCCCTTGGGAGACTGCACTTATGCTGAAGATGCCACGTGGCTGCCGACATCATAGCAGTCACTGGGTCTCATGCACAGCGTCCCACGTGCGCCACTCTGAAGGACAGTGTGTGTGGTTAGGGAGACTGGCGAGTCTGCTAAAAGCAAACTCCCAACTCTAATATAGCACCACTTAGATGGACAACAGGGCTGTGGATATTTACTGTTTCTACACAGACACGTGGTCCTCTTGCGTCAAACGTGAAATTCCCAGTCCTTTCTCCCTGTCACGTTGTCTGTCACTTGGACGCTGGGCCTAAGGGCCCCACACAGTCCGTGTGGGCCACAGAAAGCACACTCTTTTAAACACCAGCCTAAGCTGCACACAATTAGGAAAAAGGTTTTGTTTAAAAATAGAAAGCCAGTAAAGTCTCCAAAGACAAAGAGAAATAGCATGTGGACTCACTGGGTTTTTAGTCTCCACCCTCAGTCAGTATCACCAGCCTCCCTGTGACTCGCCCGGCCATGGTTTTGGCTTTCCTCTGCCTCTCTGAGATAGTCTGTCTTTGCTCCTGTGCGTTGGCTGTGCCTGGCTTCCCAGAGATCTCAGGTGCCTGGGGTCCTGCCACAGGGCTCCAGCGGTGGAGGCAGGGGTGCCCTCGGTCTTCCTCCAGACTACCAGCTCTCTGCTCACACAGCCACAACCAGCATGTGGCCTTCCACCTCTTAAGCCACAAACTCACTCTGTGAGATTGGCAAGTCCCTCATCCATGAAGGGTCTTAGTTTTCCATCTGTTAGCTGGGGTGATAAACCTACCCTTCCAAAGGAATCCTGTGTAGATTAGATGGGATATCTAGGTGTAAGCTATAGTGATTATTTCAGGAAAACAGATGAAGTCAGTCTTAAGAGGTCTCCTCCTGTAACCTCAAATTCATCCCGTCTTTCTCCTCTGAAACCAGATATTGTTGCCAAACCTAAAAGCTTTGTTGGGCGAGACTTCTCAGAAGCCCCCTCGTTCACTCAGCCCCTGGCTGACCACACCTCCACCCCTGGCTACAGCACACAGCTCTCCTGCAGTGTCCGAGCTTCACCCAAGGTGAGGTGAAGAATCTTTCCAGACAACTCTGCCTAAGCCTGAGGGTGGCCTTTGGCGGCTTCATCCTGGCCCACACCCTTCCCAACTCTCTCTGATCTTGTCCCCCCAGCCCAAGATCATCTGGATGAAAAACAAGATGGACATCCAGGGTGATCCCAAATACCGAGCTCTCTCTGAGCAAGGTGTCTGCACCCTAGAGATCCGGAAACCCAGCCCCTTTGATTCCGGAGTTTACACCTGCAAGGCCATCAATGTGCTGGGGGAGGCGTCTGTGGACTGCCGGCTGGAGGTGAAAGGTGAGGACTGAGAGAGGTTGCTTTTTAGGAATCTTGTGATGCATGGGAGACCAGGAGAAGCCATCTTTTCTCCTGCTGGACTAGATGAGGCTGAGCGCTGAAAATCAAGGCAAGATGAAGATAGTAAAGATAGAGGTCAGACTCTCAGGAGGACTTTCCAAGAGGGAGGGTGGCTCAGTGTGGGAAAAGGAGGGCTGGAGTCTGCCTCACAGACACACCGCTCACTGGGTGAGGGTGTGAGACTCACTATCTCCCACCCTGCACTTGGGTCCCCAGCAGACACCTGCCCCCTCCCTGAGCTCTAAACTTCAGGTCTCTCTCAGCCTCAGCCACACACTGAGGAGCCTCTGGTGGAAGCTGTGAAGAGGAGAAAGGTAAGGAACTACATGCACCCCGTCTCCTGCCTCTGGGGGTGGAGGCCTGGAGCAGGGGTGGGCTTAAGAAGGGAGGGTGGCGGTCAGCTCTGAGTATAAATCTGCAGCCACAGGCAAGATCCCCGCGCAGTCCCAGTGGTGCTTCAGAGACCCAGCATGGTAGTGTGGTGCTGGCATGGCATGGGCATCCAGGGGATGGGCACAGGACAGGGTCTAGTCCCGACTCTGAATGACCTTAGGCTGGGGCATCCCTGTGGGATAATTTCTTCAGCCAGAAAAGTAGCAGAAACAACCGTGCCCTGACTGCCCTTCCCAGGTGGATCTGAGGTTCTGGATGGGTGAGGGTGTATCCTAGAGCTGCGGGGGCCAGAGCTGGAGCCTGGGCTGCGGGTCTAGGGCCTGAGGGGAGGGGGGCCAGGAAGGGAGGCCTTCTCCCCCATATCACCTCTTCAGCAGGCGCACGTCGCCCAGCTCTGCCTACCAGCAGGGCTCGTGAAATGTTCTCTGCCAGGTGCCGCAGGCCTGAGGGGTCAGGGCTGCCAGGCCCAGAATCGAGCGCCTCAGAGGCCCGAGTTATTCACCCCACAGCGACAGCTGATGGCTTTGCTCCTTGGTACCTGCCTTGCCTCTGTCCCTCCACTGGGAGCGGGCCTAGCAGGCCTCTGGACAGGGTTTAGATACCAGGAGTCCTGGAAGGTGCAAAGATCGGAGCCCTCCTGCAAAGAGTCATATGCTGGGTGGGAAGCACTTGAATAAAGGTGTTTGGTGTTATGGTGCAGTGCCTCTGTGACAGTGAGAGTCAGCGTGATGGGCGCTGTGTCCCCAGGAGGGTGGGCTGAAAGTGTCCCCATGATGGAGTCTCTACCTCTGACACCGTGAGGAAGGTCCGGTGGGAGGGGTCTCGTGATCTCATGGGGGTTTTCCAGATATGAGATCTTTTAGGATCTTGTTTCACATTCAGAGTTTGCTGCCCTTAGAGGATAACTACAGGAACAGACACACCCTTCTCTGGAACCCTCCTTGCTCCAAACATCTCCATGCCCTCCCCATTCCCTTCATTTCTCCCCAGACACCACTACCGATTTCTATCTGCTGAGGTTGCCTGTTGCCCTCAGTGGTGGGGTCATTATCCATGAGGGTTGACAGTCTTTTATTAGTCAAGTGACCTCCCTGGGAGCCAGGGGACATTCCACCTGAGATAGGGAAGGGCCTGGAATCAGCCCTGGAGTTGCTGTTCACACTTAGAACCTGGCCCCTCACTCCTCTGTATAAGGAGCTATGGTTTGGGCCAGGAGTAGACCCTTCCCAAAGGGTCTAGTCTAAAGGCCTAGACACTGCAACAGAGCCTCAAAGCCCAAGAATATAGTACTAAGTGCCAGGGGTGCTGAGAGTACTTAAAATCCGGTAAGACCTTCCTGTCCACACAGTCCAGAGGGGTGTCTCCTCTGGCCTGAGCAGCCTGTCACACTCATCCCGCGGTGCCCATGGCAGCCCACTTTCCCTTGTTCGTCTCCTCCCCAGGCAGGCAGCATGTTCCCAAGAGTTGACAGGTCTGGAGCTCCCCAGAAGCAGCAAAGAGGGGTGTCACCCAGGAGGGTGCCCAGCACAGAGGACTGGTGGAGCTGGTGGAGCTGGTGGCCCAGATGACAAGCCACGACGCTCCATTCTCTTACTTGGGATGCTCAGGGCAAGAATCAGGGCTCTGCCTCATGGCTGTTTGAGGCCCACACCTGCTATTCCACACTAGTTCCAGGGAGCATGGAGCTCCCACTCAGGGCTCAAGGGCTAGTGGAGAATAAAGCAAATAGTGGAAATGATTTCTGGACCCGTTCTTTCTGCCTCTCACAAGTATAACCTTGGAATCCCTGGGGCGAGAAGAGCAGGCACCCTGGCAAGCATCATGGCCAGGAACACAGGGTTGTGGGAGGCAGGGACTAAAGGCCCCTTGATTCCTGCCTGTCAGTGGCTCTGGCCACCTTCTCCTGCAGAACAGGAGAGAAAACAAGGCCAGGACATCTACTTTCCCTCCTTCTCTCTGTCTTGGCAGGGAGCTTCTCTCCTTAAGCTGGCTCCCAGGGCTGCAATCCCACACCTAAGTCAACCGAGCCACTGTCCTGCCTGCTGTGGGGGCTGAGCTTGCTCTTCTGGCCTGTGTGGTCCCGCGGCAGTCCCAGGGTCTCAGGCCCACTCAGGCTGCGGCGCTGGGCTGCCTGGGGTTGATCAGGCAGATGGGGAGGCCCAAGCCACTTTCCTCTTTCCCTCCGGTTACTGGTTCTCTCCCCGTGGACTGACCTCCCAAACCTCCCCCAGCACCGTGAGGGGTGGGTCACAGCCACAGCCCACAGCAGGGAGAGACAAGGGAGATGAGTGGGATAGCAGGGAGGGGAGCCCTGGGCTGAGACACCCCAGATGCGGGCCGGGTGGGGGGGGGGGCGGGAGGCAGAGTCTAGTCATCGGGCCTCTCTGCTGGGGGATCCTCATCAACGGGGGGTGCAGGCTGGCAGCGGAAGTGGTCATTCCAGATCTTAAGGAAGGTCACTCGAAACTTCTGGATGCGGAAGGCGTAGACGATGGGGTTCATGGCCGAGTTGCCATGCGAGAGGAAGATGGCGATGTATATGAAGATCCTGGGCATGTGGCAGGAAGGGCAGAAGAGGGTGACACAGTTGAGGATGTGCAAGGGCAGCCAGCTAAGGGCGAAGAGGAAGAGGATGAGGGCCAGCGACTTGGCGATCTTCAGCTCCTTCCCGTAGTACTTCTGCGGGTCTCCGGAGGAGGCCGACACCTTCTTGTTGAGCTGCTTGCGGATCAGATAGAAGACCTCCATGTAGATGAGGACCATGAGCAACAGCGGGGGCAGCACCCACACGAAGAAGTTGAAGTAGACCATGTACTCCATGCTGATGACCTTCTCGAACTGGCACTCAATCACAGGCTCGCCCACGCTGCCGTTGGCCAGCCAGTCCCGCTCCACGGCTCTCAGGTTGTTCCAGCCGAACATGGGCGTCAGGCCCACCACAAAGGAGAGAATCCAGCAGCCAGTGATGGCCACCACAGCCCTTCGAGGAGTCACCACTGTCTTGTACCTGAGGGAGAGGAGGGCAGAGTGTGAGGCCCCCTCCTCGGTTCACCCAGCCCCGGGGCTCTCTAAGAGGAGCTCCTTGCTCAGCCAGGGTCCAGTAAGCGGGGAGGTGCATGTCTTTGGCTAGAGGGTAAAGTCTTTGGGATCTAAAATTTAGGCCAGAACTTGCAACGCACTGGCTCATGTCGCCTGCTGAGGGTGGGAAAAATCTAGAAGAAAATAACAGATGAGCTCTTTTAGGCGTTTTACTAAAATTACCAAAGTAAAAATTGTTCATATGCACTTGGCACACTCCCACTGGTGACCTTATCATGGCTTCACGACAGTCCCCATGTGGTAGAAAAGCACCATCAGAATGAGGGCCCATTTGAGAAGACTGATGTTCAAGGTAGTCAAGTGTTCTTCCCAAGGCCACATGGAGGGTGCTTCCTGGCTGACCACACAACAAAATGATTAACAAACCACCCCTCCCCTTGGGCCAGCTGACTGACTATCATAAAAAGCTCCCCCACACCTGCCTCCCATGGCTCCGTCTTGTCTCCCCAGCCCTATCCCAACCTCCCCTTTTTCAGTCATTGTACAATGCTTATCTCCTGAAGGGTGCATCTGAAGAACCAGCTCTCCTCCCCTAAACTAATTGAGAATTATTCTCAAGAAAGAGGACTGATGGTCACTAAGGACTGCATGCAGGGGACCCCAGTTCAGGCCTGCATGCCTGGGCACGGTCATCCGCTTTCTGAGTGCTTTCTGTGCCAGGCGTTGGTCCCTGTGCTGGGACTAAGATAAAGAACTCTTTCTTCTACACAGCTCACGTTTTGAGTGAAGAAACAGAAAACATAAAAGTAAGAATGGAATAATGCAGCTACAGGTTGTGATATGTCCTTTGAAGAAAATAAGCAGGACCATGTTGAGGGGCAGAGACCCCAACCCTCTTCAGGCCATAACACACACAGATATGGAGCCATTGGGAGGGCCCCGAGAATGGATGCGGCTGCCCACGGGCCATGCCCCTCTCTCTGCCGCTGCCCCCAACGTTGAGGAGATGCAGTCTAGAGGGGCTCCCCGCTTCCCGTTAAACCAATTCAGCCAGCAGCCAGCATGTCCTTGGCCCACGCACTGGCCTTGGGATGAGTGCCAAAGGCTGGGGCCTGCCTGGCTCTGGGCCAGCAGCTTGCCCAGTTGTTATTTTCCGATGCAGCTTCTGAGATGGATAGATTGGCCTCCTGAGCATGTAAACAGCTACTGAGGCCCATGGGTGTGAAGGTGGAGGCCTCCTTCTAGCTCTGTTTTCTTCTGTCCTGTGCCTGGAGAATCTGCAGCTTTCTCCTCCACAGCAATATTTACTGGAGTGGAAAGGGGAATGATTTGGGGGAGGCGAGAAGCTGGACCCACTCCCACCCTGTCTAAAAACGGAGCACTAGAAGGGACCTGGGGAATCTTGTTTCCAATCTCATCATCCCCATGGGGAAACTGAGGCCCTTAGAACACTCCAACACCACAGCGTGGTACCCCTCCCCTACCCTGTAATCTTGTGTCCCCAGAGCTCCGAGGAGTCTTGAACGCTACCCAGATTGCTTGTGCCTATCTGAAGCTATGGTTTTTCCAGTAGTCATGTATGGATGTGAGAAATAACTTGGACTAGAAACCTGAGCATTGAAGAATTGATGCTTTTGAACTGTGATGTTGGAGAAGACTCTTGAGAGTCCCTTGGACTGCAAGGAGATGCAACCAGTCCATCCTAAAGGAGATCAGTCCTGGGTTTTCATTGGAAGGACTGATGTTGAAGCTGAAACTCCAATGCTTTGTGGCCACCTGATGGGAAGAAGTGACCGATTTGAAAAGACCCTGATGCTGGGAAAGATTGAAGGTGGGAGGGGAAGGGGATGACAGAAGATGAGATAGCTGGATGGCATCACAGACTCAATGGACACGAGTTTGAGTAAGCTCTGGGAGTTGGTGATGGACAGGGAGGCCTGGCGTGCTGCAGTCCATGGGGTCACAAAGGGTCGGACACGACTGAACGACCGAACTGAACTGAATCCTTGCATTCTTGCTATAACTAAAGCCTATTTCTGCCTCTTGAATCCCCAGCAGAATAGCAAGCCTGGTGCATACTTTGGAGTCACAGATCCATATCTGAGTCCCAGGTCTGCAACCTACTTGGTCAATTCTTCCTCTGTAAAATGAGACTATGGGACCTACTTCAGATGAGTTAATATATGTGACATGCTCTGTAAGCACCCCACCAACACTCCTGTGCCTGAGCTCTTACCCCTCCAAAGCTCCTGAAAACACACACACACCTGGGGAACCCCGCTATCTTTAGATGTTCAGCAAACGTAGCCCAACGTGTCTGCAATCATCTGGCTCAGGATTTGAGTCTGATGAGCTCCAATTGCTTTCCCACATGTCCCATGGTGAAAGACGTTCTGGGAGAGTCTATGGGGTGTGACTAAAGGAGTGAAGATCATTCTACAAAAGAGAAAGGCACTCTATCACAGCTGTCACAAGCAGGGGCCAGGGCCCTGGGGTGAGCCTCAGCAGGGCCAAATGGGCTGCAGCTGCAGAAGGAAGGCATCCCCGTCACAGTCTATCACCTCTGTGTTTACATCATGCATATCATTTATAAAGTGCTTTCACATTCATGTCTCAGGTAATCTCCACGACCACTCTGCAGGCTGACAAGGGCTGTTTAGTTGTGGATGATAAGCAGATTCGGAATATCCCTTTCTGACAAGCTTTAAAATGCCTGTCCACAGGCGGTACTACCCGGAGAAAGAAGGATAGACACGGTGAGCTCTGGTATTGCCACCCAGCCTGAGGACTGGAGGAGGGGGTGCCTAGCCCAGGACTCACATCTGGGCAATGATGACCCACCAAGAGAGGAGGTGAATTCTGACAGTGTCCCAGCAGGGAGACAAGGAGAAGGCAGCTTCTGGCTAAAGAGGTGCCCCCCTTTTCTCCTCCCCGCACCCTTCTCGACTGCCTGGAGCCCTGAGGTTAAAGCTTTCCTGGGGCTTCTCCAGGACCAGGTCCCAGCAGACCCTGCAGCCTAGGGTATCAGTTCTCATCTGTTTTTCTTGCTATTTTTTCCATAGTGGGAAAGGGTTAGACTCAGAACCTTGGTGGGGTAGGGGCAGGCATTCACAGGAAGGGCTACCTCCCAGGGCTGGGAGAAAAACTCACTTCTCTTTAGACATGGGAAAGAGCAGCAGAGGCTGCAAGTTCTGGGGTGCACATGGGGTGGGGCATGTTCAACAGGACAAGTGCTTGTCCCCCCCAAGTCATGGTCTAAGGCCCCATCACCCCTGGGGCTGTGCTGAGAGCTAGTCAGAGAGATGACTGCCCCAGACAAAGGGGAAGCAATAGCATCGAGGCACTGAAACACCAGGTGGGGCCCCACCGTGGGCAAGCGGGGTGGGCAGCCCTTTGAAGATGACACTGAAGGAACCAGGGAGAGCCCTGCCCACCCCTGTAGCCTAGTGAGGGCAAGACACAGGGCAGGGCAGTCAGAGCTGTGGTCTGGGGCGGCCCCCTGGGCTGGGCAGGTCACATGAAAGATTTCAAGGTTTTGTTCTTGTGCAGGGAAAGCTGTTGTAAACAAAGAAAGAATATAATCTAGTTTCTGTTTTTAAAAGATGCCTCGGGCTGCAGTGTGGAGTGTGCTTTGTGCAGCGAGGAAAGCAAGAACACCACAGGGAGCCTACTTCAGCGGTCCAGGCAAGAGGCAGGGATTCCCTATTTCGTAGCGGCTCAGTGGTAAAGAAGTCACCTGCCAATGTAAGAGGCATGAGGGACATGGTTTGATCCCTGGGTCAGGAAGATCCCGTGGAGGGCATGGAACCCACTGCAGTACTCTTGCCTGGAGAATCCCACGGACAGAAGAGCCTGGTGGGCTCCAGTCCATGGGGTCACAAAGAGTCGGACACGACTCAAGTGACTTACACGCATGAAGGCAAGAGGCGAGGTGGTGACCTCGGGTAGGTGACGGTGGGGGTGGGGAGGAGCTCCCGGCTGTCAGAGGTGTTGGGAGCAGAGCCCACAGGACCTGCTGCTGAGTCTGGATGTCCAGGTGAGAGAGAGAACCATCAGGCTGAGGCTCGGTTTCAGATCCCAACCACTGAGGGGACAGAGGCACCCCGCCTTCAGCCTGACCCCTCTCTCACCAGGGGCCCTTCTCCTCTCCCAACCCCTCAACATGAATAAATACACGTAAAAATGGACACAGGAATCCATATATCCATTTATTCAATCTTTATGATTTCTGGAATGGCAACCACATTTTATTTCATTTTATAAATAAAAATGATTTATTTGACCATTCATGATTGATTGAGGATGAGGGCCTCTTCTGAGTGGTATGAGCGAGTGCCACCAGGCCACCGGCCAGGCTCCAACACACACACAGCAGCCCTGCTCCCAACACACAGTGAGACCAGCAGAGGCTTCCCCAGCCAGAACCAGCTCCCCAGAGTCTCCCAGAGCAGAGGCATTTCCATCTCAAGCTAAATTCCAGCAGGAGCTATGAGCACGCCTGGGCTCTGCATTGGCCCTTTGCGTTATGAATAAGCCCTCTTCATGGGTTGGAGACCCGACTGCAGAGAGGGCTGGCCTCTGTCTGACTACAGCGTCACAGGACAGCTCTTCAGGTACACTGCTGTGGACTAATCTTTACGCAGATTACGAGACCATGACCAACAAGCTCCTTAGAACAGGAAAAGCTCAGAATGCCACCAGGTGATAAAGAGACCTGGGGACCTAGGCAGGAAAGATGCATTGGACAAAGAAAAGAGAAGGGAGGGAAACAGATCCTCAGAAACTCTTTGGTGGACAAAGAACTGGCCACCAGAGCCAGGTCCTCAGAGAAGCTGCTCCAGAACCTGCACAGACAAGACTGGGGTGTGCTGGTCCTCAAGCTGGGCACTCTACCCGCGCCCCCCCCCCAACCCTGCCCTGGTCTGAGTCACAGGGGATGGGGGCTAACTCCTGCAGTCTGCACCTCCCAAGGTCCTGGGTCACTGGGTTCATCGAAGGCACTGGACTGCTGGAGCGAGGAGACGGAAGGATGTTTCCACCCGCCTCTCTGTCACAGGCGGGTCTCAGACAGCAGTTAAATCTCTTCCTTGGCTCCACCTCCCACTAGCAGGCCCACTGTGGTTCCAGCTTCCACTAACTGCCCACAGCCCCTGGGTTGTGGGACCACCTGCTTCTTTTGCCCTTCAGCCTAGGGATAGCTTCTTGTTGTTGCTAATGTCTGAGTTGCCTCACTATCCCCTCTTTGACTTTTCAGATGCTTCATGACCTATGTTACCAGTTCCTAATGAGGGCATTAAAAGCCCTCAGTTGTAAACACCTAATAATTTCTGTGTTCCAGGTTAGATCCCAATGGTTCAGGGGTGAAGCTGGAGCAGGAACAATTGAGTGCAGTTATCACAAAGAACTCCCTGCTAGAGAGATGAAAGACCTGACCAGACTTAATAAATATGTGTTAACTCAAAAGAAGAGAGATAATCCAAGGAATGAGTGTGGAAAAGGCTACACATGGTTCTGTTTGGAGGCAGGGGTGATGAAGTGTCCTGTGAACTGCTGAGACCAGGGCAGGGTCTGCAGGCCACCGCCACCTTCCTCTCACCAAGGCCTTGGGCATGCAGACTGAGTAGGGGACTGGAAGGGGTCCACACCTTTCTGCAACATGCAGTTTGGATAGTCTGAGGCTGAATCCTCCATCTTCCCTTCCCTTTCTTGCCGTCTGAGAAGGAGTGATA
Organism: Redunca redunca; assembly: GCA_006410935.1. Classification (NCBI taxonomy): domain Eukaryota; kingdom Metazoa; phylum Chordata; class Mammalia; order Artiodactyla; family Bovidae; genus Redunca; species Redunca redunca. The sequence continues at coordinate 303,198 of SJYQ01003356.1, read as the reverse complement.
TTCCACAGCTCGGGTTACCTCCTTCCTTGCCTCCCTTCTTATCATAGATCTCAGCTACTTATAAATGGAAACTTGGATCTCAAGATCAGGGACGTAAGACTTTCAGACTATTAAACTACTTCCTGCAGAGAAATTCTCTCTTTCAAAGGAAACAGGAAACCATATACAATCAAAAGCACACTCCAGGGACAAAATATTTAATAGTAACATTCCCCACAGGAGTCTGGATCAGAAGCCCCGGGGAAGGACCAGGAAGTCTGGGTCCTAATTATCCTGCCTTGAATACTGCTTGCTTTAGGCCCTGTGGCATTACCCACCACCTTTGAATATCAGTGTCACCAATCCCCCAAAGGGGATCCATCTGACACCCTCTGGGCTACTTTGCAGAGCTACAGACAGTGGGGGCAGACACTGAACTCCTTGAAAGAACAAAGCTGGATAAATTAATTATGCTAGTAGTGTAATGGACCTTGGAAATAACTCCTGGTCATGTTCTGAGGACAAACAATTCAACAGACTGGTAGGAAAAACAATTATATCTATGTATGTGACCCAGTAACATCCTCTGTTCTGAAACAACTTCCCCCACCCTCTCTGCTTCAGATCCAGAGCTTCCTTGAATCTGGGAATGAGTGGAAGATACATGCTATTCTCTGCCCCAAGGGAACTCCCCTTCTGACAGGGGAGGTCTAGCTCCTGAGTCTCTGATGGAAGAACAGTCCAGGCTAAACAAAACATACAAGGCCAAAGTTCCTGGCCTCAACCCCAGACTCAAAAGTAGTCCAGGTAGCTGACATCACAAGCCCCTCTAGAGGCCTATAAGCCTGTGACAAAGCCCCTCTCCTCTCTGGCTGCGTCCTCTCATCTTTACAAAGAGGTGTTGGGATTTGCTCCGAGCATCTGATGCGGAGCACACTGCAGGGGCTGGGACGGAGGCAGGAAGGTTCGCAGATTCAGGGTAGGTTTGCGCTCAAAGTATGAAAGTGAAAGTGTTCGTCACTAAGTCGTATCCTACTCTTTGCGATCCCAGGAACTGTAGCCCACCGTGCTTCTCTCCCTGGGATTCTCCAGGCAAGAATACTGGAGTGGGTTGCCATTCTCTTCTCCAGGGGAATTCCCTGACCCAGGGCTTGAACCTGGGTCTCCTGCAGTGCAGGCAGATTCTCTACTGTCTGAGCCCCCAGGGAAGCCCCAACCTTGCCTACATCCCCAACCCTTCCCCGCAGTCCCGGGCATATCAGAACGTCCCCACACAGGCAACAGGAGACCGGGGACTGTGCTCTGACACAGTCCCCTGGGTGACTTTGAGATGCTGTCACTTCCTCCCCAGCCCAGTACTCTGACTCCTGAGACCAGTGAAGCCCCACATCCCAGGAACAGGGTGGTCTTCAGGGAGGAGAGTGTCTCACCTGAACTGCAAACTCAGGAAAACAGGAGCCAGACCTCAGCATTCCTGGCCATTTCCTGCTCTCAGATTTGAGTGTCTCCAGTTCTTGGGGTGAGGCCAGGATGGTGAAAACACCAAGGCCAGATAACCCCACCTGCTGTGGGAGACGTTTTGACTCATTCGGTGGCATGGAAAAAAAAAAAATCCTGTCTGCATATAGATTTAATGACCTATGAGTGGTTGGCACAGTGAGGCCTTCCTGGTCTGACCACAGTGGTAAAGGGTGTCAAATTCTTTTCCAACAGAGTGGAAAGACCTGACGTTATAGGAAAATGGAGCTGAGTTCTGGTCCAGGCTTTGCAGGAGGGAGTGAGCTTGGGTGAAACTCTTCTCCAGTGAATGAAGAACGCTATGGAGTCAGATCTGAGTTTAAGCTCTGGCTCTACCAGTTAATAATCTGTAACCCCGGCCAAGTAACAATTCCTTGAGCCCTGCTTTGTCCTCAGCACACTGGCACGAGAGGACCTACTTGGCAAGCTCACTGTGACCACAAGGCCCCTCTGTGAATAGTAGCAACTGGTGCCTCCTGTTACCACCACCCCTCTCTCTCCCAAGGACACCCCTGGCTCTACCAGAAAACACAGTCAGCTCCTGAAGAGAAACAAAACAGGTTGCAGCAACTCAGAGAAACAAAAAGTTACTTGTTTCACTTCAGCTCCCCTCCTGAATTCAGCCTTGGCACAGAACTAGTCTGTGTCCCCTGATCTGACTAGTGTCTGATTCTTTGGCTGGGAAGCGGATGTGCATGGGGAGCTTGCTGAGCCCAGCACGACACCCCACACGGGGCCCTGGAGAAACCTTAATTCCTGGCTAAGTCCAGGAAAGCTCTTGCGAGTAAGCGGCCAGTGCAGAAAGTGGAGACGGGGGACAGTCTTGGGGGGCTCTGGTGCTGTCTCCCATCCCCCTCTGCTCAGTTTCTAGTCTGTCTGGAACTGTAGAGGACTCAACATCCTCCTGAAGGCCTGTTTCCCTCAAGGGGCCGTGACCCACCCTGAGTAGAGAGACAGTGAGCAGAGTCCAGAGCAGCCCGAAGGCGGCAGCCCGCTGAGACCAGAGACCGGACCAGAGCATGGAGTCACAGGGGCGCCCCCAGCCCTCCCCTGGCCCGGGGGCGGGGGGCAGTGCTCGCCCCGCGGAGGTCACTGCTCTCGAGGACTCTGCTTCAGCCGCCTGGGCCTCACTGGTGTTGTTGAGTCATCAAGTCACGTCCAGCTCTTTCGTGACCCCGTGGACAGTAGCCCACCTGGATCCTCTGTTTATGGGACTTCCTGGGCAAAAATACTGGAGTGGGTGGCCATGTCCTTCTCCAGAGGATCTTGCCGACCCAGGGGTTGAATCCAAGTCCCCTGCACTGCAGGTAATCCTTTACCAGTGAACCACCAGGAAAGCCGCTTGGGCTCTCAGGGTGCCCTAAAGTCACAGCATCAGCCCTCTACTCTAGGGAAGACGCAACAGATGTGGGAGCAGGGCAGGAGAACAGGGAGACCCCTCCTCTGTGGAAATCTTTTCAAAGAGAAGGCCCATCTCACCCTCTGGGCTCTCTTCCATAGCTTATACTTTTATACCAGAAAGTCCTACCCAGGATCTAACTTCAGTCCCTCCTGCTGTATCCCAACCCAAGGAAGTACTGCTCTCGGGACCTGGAAGAAGCTGCAGTCATATTTTCCCAAGTCCTGTCCTTGCTCCCAGCTCACGTTCAGGTTGGTGGAAATTTGGAGCCCCAATTACAGCAGTAAGAACTCCAGTAACTAGCAGCTTCCCATCGTCCCTCCTTTGTGCCTCTTCAGGCTTCCTTTGTCCGGAGCCCCACCACAGGCCTACTCACGGACCCCTGCGGTGTGCAGGACATTCACACGGAGCTGCAGGCCAGGGCCAGTCCAGGAGCCAGCGCAGCCACCCAGGCGGCAGCGCACACAAAAGTTCAGCAACAGCGTCAGCCCTGAGCCCCGCCCCGCCCTGCCTTTCTGAATTCTTGGATTTGAGGCTTTTCTCCTCTTTTCTGTAGCACCTCCAGAGATGGGCTGGGGAGAAGGAGGGTCCTGATGCAGTAAGAGATGGGGAAGCACCCAGCATTGCCCAGGTAGGCGCAGGCCAAGCATAGAGTCCCCTTCCCAGGCCTTCTCGCAGTCGGCTCACCTGGATCAAGGTGGAGGCTGATATCCTCCTTTTCCCCGTGCGGGGCAATCGCTAAAACTATGCCTTCCTCCCTGAGCATATAACTGCAAGTTCCCCAGTGACGGGAGTCAGGTCTGGTTCAATGTTGTATTCCTAGCACCTGCCATGGTACTGGTACACAGTAGGCACACGATGATATTTTTAGAAAGGAAAATAGAGTCACATAAAATGCTCAGTTAAAACCAGAGAAGTCAGAAAAAGAGAAGGTGGAGAGAAACAACAAATCCAATGAATAGAAAACAGTCACTGACATGGTAGATGGCCAGTGATATCATTGACCATTTTAAATGGGAATAAAGCAGGAAGGAGAGGAAGAGGAAGCTGCTCTGAGGCTTTCTGCTTCTTGCCACAACATCCTTTCTGGAATAAGAACAGAACATGCACCCAGCCCACCAGCTGAGGAACCTCCCATAGACTCCCTGAGATTTCCAATCCTAAGTTTCCACCCCAGTTACCCAGCCCACTTTCCATTCTAAGTCACCCAGCTTAATACATTAAGCTACTTAATTAGGTGATTCTAGCCTGTTTAGAGTCTAACTACACTTCCTCCTGCTGCAAGACTAGACTTTCTCCTCACAGCTGCTCCTGGGTGGAAGTAGGGGACAGTCTGTTCTCAGCAAGCTGGCCTACATCCCCGTGACTTGCATCAGGATAACGGAGCAGCCTGGAGCCACTGGCAGCATCCCAGAGCAGGGACCTGGTGAGGCAGCTTCTCAGAGCCTTGATCAATGACCTCATTTTCAGTCACTTCTGCCACTTCTGCAAAGCCTAATAAATCACTCACATCTGCCACAACCCTGGATGAGGGAATCTCACATTATGATGTATGTGGGAGAGGAGGAAGCTTATTAAAAATCAAAGCCTTTCTTCCCGTCTACCATTCACAAAATCTTCAAAGTGCTGGGCTCAGAGCCGCAAAAAGTAAAGGCAGATTGTGGGCAATAATGGACCCTGGGGACTCAACCAGGCAAGAATTAGGTAGGAAAGGCATACCGGGCACGTGGTGGGAACACCAAAGTGGCTTTCCTCTCCCAGCTGATATTAATACCAACAATCTGGGCCATTTGGAAGATCCAACTCAAGTGCCCCACAAAGGGATCTGACCACCCACCTCTCCTGGGGAAGCCGGTACCAGTACCTGCAACAGAGTCACACCAGTTGGCCAGGGAAGCAAGAAGCTCAAGATAAGAAAGCACTGGCAGGCATGTGACAGGCATCAGAGGGCCTGGGTTCGAGTCAGACTCAAACTTGCTGTGTTAGCAGATTGCATCACCTCTCAGAATCTTAGCAAGGCAGATATCAAACGGAGCTAATAGTTGCCTCACCCACCTTCCAGTGTTTCCATAGTAACCACCTGGCACTGGGCCTTCCGTGCAGTCTCTCCTTTCCTCTTTTCACAGTCTTCCTGGGAAGAAGGCAGTGTCTCCACAGATGAGACTGGGTAACTCTCTCAGAGTCATACAGCTGGTGGTCAGAACTGGGATTGCACCTCAGGTCAGCTCCCTCCAAGACCAGGGTTTGGTGTCTCACACAGTCATATCCCCTTGAGGCAGGGCACACCCTGAGGGCAGGACTGTAGCCTTACGTCCCCAGTGTCCCTCACTGTCCAAGCTTCTGACTTCAGTGTGTGTCGAAGGAGCAAGGCCCAGGGGCATTCAGCTGCATGGCTGGCACAAAAGTAACCCTTTCCACCCTTGTTTGCGCAAAAGCCTGTCTGAGGAGCCCAGGAAAAAGAAAGACATTGTCTTGGACCCTGTAGGAAATAGGAACTCAAATCCATGCCAAGTCCCCTGCAAACCACCTGTGTGACTTGCTTCTCTTTATGGAGAGCCACCTCCACCATATGGAGGGAGCAAAGGCAGGGAGCCAGAACGGGAGAAAGAAGGGCAAGAGGCTTCCACCTCAGCGAAATGACAGTGGGGCGGAACCTTTCTTCTCACAAAGCACCTCCAACCAAGGATCCTCCCTGTTGCACACATTATCTAGCCTGACAGAAAGGACAGCTTTTGTTGTTGACATTTCACAGGTAGGGAAACGGAGGCCTAAGAGGGTTCAGCCATGCAAGGTTGGTATAAACATCATTTTGACAAATAAAGACTTAACCAGGTTCCTCTGACTGTGGCCCAGTGCTCTTTGCAGGGTGCCTGCTACCAGTGGGTGGTAGAGAAAGTTTCCCAGAATCTCTCGCAGCACTAAGCCCTAGGACCAAGCCCAGCGTCTGCTGGGCTGCCTCTTTAGCCCATCTCCTCCATTCTCGCTTCCACAGACCTCACTGGACTATTTCTGCTGCCAGGAGGCTAGCAACACCTCCTGATTTAGCTTCCTTGCACGTGTGATTGAAGGAGCTGTGCAGATGAGCACATGCAGGCTCTGGAAGCTGAGAGAAAGTGGACAGGTCCTAAAGGAAACCAGACGGCGGGTCAGGCCGGGCCTGTACCCGCTGCTAGCAGCCCCTGTCCCAGAAGTCTCAGCCCTCTCAGCCAGTTTCTCTTATCTGAAAAATCTTGTGTGTTCTAGCTCTGTCTCAGCCTAGAAGCTCTTTGAGGACAGGGACTGCGGTTCCCCTGGAAATCGCTGAGGACAGTGGCTGGGTGAGTGGGTGTATCACAAACAGCGTTCACTTTGGTGTCTGGCAGGCAGGTGTTCAAGCTCCACTTTTGCTAATTACTAGCTGGATAACAATTTTCAAGTTCCTTTACCTCCTTGGCTCTCTATTCCTTTATTTGTAGAAATGATGTTTATACCAGCCTTGCACAGCTAAATAAAATTAAATATGCTGCCAAAGAAGTCACTCAATGCTACTCCTGACATTGAGGAGACACTGAGCACGCAGCTGCCTCCCCTCCCCTCAAGACCACACGCCTCCTTCCTCGGGACCCTTTGTCAGACAGCCTCGGGGCTCATGGAGGAGCTTCAGGCAGAGGGAAGAGCCCCGGGCACTGTACCCAGAACAGTGACAGAGCACCACCTCACACTCAGCACGCCTCCCAGCCTGCCGCAGCCACCTCCCCAAGGTAAACACGGGAAGCTTGTGAAGGAGCCTTCAAGACACAGTGGTGCAGGCGTGTGTTAACTGTCCACCCCGTTTGCAACAGAGACAGACAGACAGACCACACACACACACACACACACACACACACACACACACACTGCTATCCATCTATTCTCCTCCCTTCCATGAAACAGCTGGAAAGGGGAAGAACAAGCCCTGTGGTACCAGAGAAAGATGGTGGGTTTACATTATTTTCACACGTAATCCTCTCAACAGTTCAGTGAGGTAGATATCCTTATGTCCATTTTTCAGATGTAGGAACTGAGGCTCAGAGAGTTCTGCCAAGATCCCAGAACAAGTGAGCCGCAGAGTCAGGACGAGGAAACCAGCCCTGCCAGCCTGACTCCTGAGACACGCAGTTCTGCGCCTCTCAGCTTGCCTCCCTTTTTCAGACTCAGCACACGTGCTGCCCCCTGGGTCCCTGCAGCCACTCTGAGAGGTCAGTAGGGGCTGCGAGTCTCCGCTCCTGGTGGGGATGTGGAGCCAGAGAAGCGGGGTGGCTTGTTCAGATGGTGCAGTCTGATGGGTGTAGTCTGATGGTGCAGTGTGATGGTGCAGTCTGATGGGTGCAGTCTGATGGTGGGTAAAGTCTGATGGGTGTAGTCTGATGGTGGGTAAAGTCTGACGGGTGCAGTCTGATGGTGGGTAAAGTCTGACAGGTGCAGTCTGATGGTGGGTGCAGTCTGATGATAGGTGCAGACTGATGGGTGCAGTCTGATGATAGGTGCAGACTGATGGGTGCAGTCTGATGGTGCAGTCTGATGGTGGGTGCAGTCTGATGGGTTCAGTCTGATGATAGGTACAGACTGATGGGTGCAGTCTGATGGGTTCAGTCTGATGATAGGTGCAGTCTGATGGTGCAGTCTGATGGGTGCAGTCTGATGGTGGGTGCAGTCTAATGGGTGCAGTCTGATGATGGGTGCAGTCTGATGATGGGTGCAGTCTGATGATGGGTGCAGTCTGATGGTGGGTAAAGTCTGATGGGTGCAGTCTGATGGTGCATTCTGATGATACATACAGACTGATGGGTGCAGTCTGATGGGTGCAGTCTGATGGTGGGTAAAGTCTGTGGTGGGTGCAGTCTGATGGTGGGTACAGTCTGATGGTGCAGTCTGATGGTGGGTACAGTCTGATGGTGCAGTCTGATGATGGGTGCAATCTGATGGGTGCAGTTTGATGGGTGCAGTCTGAGTTCCAGCCTCAGGGCTGCTGGCTCCCAGCCTCTCTCTGCCCTGGGAAAATGAAGCGATCAAGTCTCCTTGGTTGGGGAGGGGTTGCCTTGTCCTCGATTCTCCTCCCAAGTGTCTCCCTTCTTTTCTTCAAGTCAACAGTAGACTGAGCTCAGATTCAGGCCATGCTCTGACTGGAAGACAGGAGCCCAAAGAGCGCCCCCTTCTCGCCTTTGTGGGCGTCAGCAGTGGGAGGTGACAACCACTCCTGTGCAGACCCTTGAGGCTCTGGAGCTGCTCAACACTGAGGATTTCAAGCTCAACGCTAGCCTGCACGCCCAGTGGCTGAGTTCTCTCCACCAGCCCCAAGGTGCCCGCTGACCTCATGTGGTCAGGGAGTTGGTGGTGTGGAGCCGCCAGGCCACTGTGCTGGGGGTGGATGGCCCTCTCCCAGCAGCCAGAAGCTGTGTCCACTCTGGTGAGGGGGAGATAGCATGGCACGACACCTGAGAGGGAAGAGGTGCTCTTTTTAAACGTTGGCTCCAGAGACACACGAGGCCCCAGCCAGGCGCACGGCAACACCTGCCTCCTGCCTTCTCACCTCCCGGTGGCCGCTGTGTCGGCCTCGCGTGTTCCCGTCCCCTCGCACAGCCATTGCCCTGCCGCCAGCGTCAGCTCCTCTGCCCCTTCTGTGTGCCTGGCCGCCCAACTTGCGGGTCTTCCTCTGCTGCAGCCAGAGGACGGGTGGGGCTGGAGCACTGGGGGTCCTGCCTCCCCCCAGACACACCTAGAGCCAGCTGACCCCTGAGCAAGGAGCCTTGTCCTCTTCTGTTCTGAGAGCACCGTCTTACAGACAGCTCTCTGCAGTATGGTTAGCAATTGCACCCATTCTATAAATGTGAGAACTGAAACCCAAAGAGGTAAATGGTTTATTCAAAACCACCCAGTGCTAATGGTGGAGTCAAGGCTCAAAGACAAGTCTTTTCATTCATCTGTTCAGTTGCTCATTCAACAATCCCAGTTATACTTTGCTGCTGTGTAACTAATATCAAGCTGTTTAACCTCTCTGTGCCTCAGCTTCCCCAGAAAATGAGGAAAAGAGGAACATATTATAACTATTACTACAAAATACTTTTAGCTCCTCTTCATAAAATTGTGTAAGGATTTAAATAAGAGAATCCACACAAAGCATTTAGCACAGGGCCTAGCAAATATTAGGTGTTCAAGAGTCACTTGCTACTATTACCATTCATTTATTGATCAGGCATTGGATACCAAAAATGGGTAGAAATTATGCTGGACACTATGAAGGAGAGATGAACAGGCTTGGGCCCCACCCTCAAGTTGCTCACTAGCCAATTAAGGAGGTTACCTCGGTGCAATCTGACAAGGGCTGTGTAACAGAGGAGCATGGGGAGCTGTAAACATGACAAAACAAGGAAGGCTTCCCAGAGGAGGTGTCGTCTGAGTTGACTATTACAGGATAAGCAGGAATTAGAAAAGAGAAGGGGATAGTTTTCTGAGGGGTGCGTGTATTTGTTTAAGACATGTTCTTATATGTTAAATATCCTTTTATAGTTCTCCTCAACTCCAAGGCTTGGACAGATTAAGCTGTAACTGGCTAGGAGGCAAAGAAAGTTTCGAGCATAGGTAAAAAGAGGGATAGGGCTGAGTGTCCTAGGCTGGGGGAGTAACCTTGGCCTTGTGTGCTTGTGTGTGAACCAGGCTGCTCAGGCCTCCTGGTGTGTGCAACTGGCAAACTGCCAGTCTCACCCATGAGAATATGGGGCTGTGCCCTTGAGGGCAGGACTTGTGTTGTCAAAAAAACATTTCTTGACTTGAACACATTGTATTTCCACATCAGGAAGGTGGGGGTGAGGTATGAGGATTGGGTGGGGGCACAAACAGAAAGGAGATTAGCTTGCTGGGCCTCTTCCTGGGCCTTGAATGAAGGACTGGAATCGGAGGGAGCAGGGGTGAACAAGGAGAATTGAATGAAAGGGCTGCAAATCCAGAATATAATTTTTTACCTTAAAAAATAAAAAGCTATAGCTCCCTACACACACACACACACACACACACACACACCACTAAGAGCCTAAAAACACCGGGGCCTCCTGTCATGGCTAATGGTGACGATGGCAGGGGTGTCATGCTTTCGCACCCCTCGTTGGCGTGTTGGCTGCTCCCAGGCTGTCAGCCCCTGGGCCTGAGTGGTGACTGCATCTCTCCCCAGCCCTGCTGGACCATCCGCATCGAGGCGGCACCAGCAGCCCATAACACGGGGTCAGAGTCGTGTTTACTCGGCAGAGGACAGGGCACCGTATCAGCTGCATCTGCTGAGCACAGTGGGCCTCTAACACACTGAATGTTTTCCTCCCCAGAGAGGATTTATGGACCTGCCAGCCCCCAGGGGAGCCCTTGCTGCAACTCCCTCAGAGGCCAGCCCTCCAGAAAGGGACGGATGAGGCCTTGGGAAGGTAAACGGAGCTCAGGAGGGACTCTTCACACCCTTTCCTCATAGAAACGAGCATGGAGACCAATGTGAGCTGATCTGGGGATCAGGAGGCCAGAATACTCCCCTGACTTGCCAGATAAGCTTGATGAGACCCTTTCTTCCTCTGATCTCCTGGGGATGTTTGAATAAAATAACACTTCACTCTCCAGTACCTTCATTTGCACTCTGCAGGTGAATATAAACTATCCAACTGACTTCTCAATCTAGCTACTCAATCTGCCCCACTAATGCTTCCTTCCCCCACCAAACACTGACTCAGCCACCTACTAAGTGCCAGTCAGGCACGCGTTGTTAGGTCCTGAAATACAGTCAGTGAGGCAGGTGAAGAGAACCACATCCTTCTCTCAAGGAGCAGGCAACGCATCTCAGTAAGAGCTTCCTCCCTGTGGGACCACAGCGGCCACAGAAGAGCAAGTGGTAAGTGAAACCAAGTCTGGGATATTTGACAATAGTAATAGCCACCATGAATCAGAAAGGGTGAGCAGTTAACCTTAAAGTTAAGTAACCTTAATCAGAAAGGTTAAGTAGCTACTCCAAGATGACTAGTTCTAAGTACCTGAACTATCTGTCTGGGGATACTGCTCTCGCCCCTCATTCTACTCGTGGACCTCCATAAAGCAGAACCAGAGAGATGTTTCTCTGAAAAGGTGATCATTAAAAATATCTGGGATAGAAGCTGTGGTATATATATATATACAATGGAATATCACTCAGCCATAAAAAGGAATGCATTTGAGTCCATTCTGAGGTAGAAGAACCTAGAGCCTGTTATACAGAATGAAGTCAGAAAAGGAAAACAAATATCGTATATTAATGTGCACATGTGGAATCTAGAAGGGCGGTACTGATGAATCTGTTTGCAGGGAAGCAGTGAAGATGCAGACAGAGAGCAGACTTATGGACATGTGGGGGCAGGGGAGGAGAGTGGGGCGAATGGAGAGAGAAGCATGGAAACATACACACTACCACACATAAAATAGCCGATGGGAATTTGCTATCTGACTCAAAGAACTCAACCTGGGGCTCTGTAACAACCTAGAGGGGTGGGATGGGGCGGGAGGTAGGAGGGAGAGTCATGAGGGAGGGGATATACATATACTTATGGCTGGTTCATGTTGATATATGGCAGAAACCAACCCAATATTATAAAGCAATCATCCTCCAACTAAAAATAAATAAAATTAAAACAATACAATATTATAAAGCAATTATCCTTCAATTAAAAATAAATAAAAATTTTAAATATCTGGGGGTAAAATAAGTCATGGGAATGTAATATACAACATAGGAAATATCATCAATAATAGTGTAATAATTTTGTATGGTAAAAAATCAACTAGACTTATCCTGGTGATTGTTTTATGATGTATAAAAATATCAAATACTATGTTGTACACCTGAAACTAATATAATATTGTAAATCAATTATACTTCAATAAAAAATGAAATATATCTGGGCTAAGAGGCTCTTTTCCAAGAAACTTTTCCTTCTGGTGCCCCCAAGAGAATCATGGCCTGATATGTTCCCATTCCAACTGCGTAGGTATGCATCAGAGCACTTGGTTCCACTGGGCTGGAAAAACAAGGACTAAGAAGTAACTCTTGCCCTCCTGTAGTCTTTGTCCCTGCTTTCCCAGGGGCGGGAAGCCTGTGAACTCTAAGAACAAGTGCATGGTGCCCTCAGGGCCAGCGCCAACCCCACAAACTGTACTGCAAATCTTTCTCTGCTACACAAGGCTAAAGGAGATTGTTTCTGCATTGAAGAATTAACAGTGCTCCACCAAGCAGTCCATGGCAACAGAGACCCTGTCCCTGCGTGACCGATGCCAGCCTGTGGCTTTCCCCAGCCCTTCTGCTCTGCCCACTAGGGCTAGTCTGGAGCTGATAACTGCCTCCTTACTGGTTGACCATCTTCTTTACTGTGTTAGCTAAAACCAGGCCCCCAATGCCCAATATAGCAGCTGTGAGAGGACCCTGCTGTGGAGTGGGAGAGGAACGCCCGTTGTGCAGAGGATTAACACAGTCCACACTGCCAGACCTGAAGAAGAAAATCGGGACCCGCTCCGGTATTCTTGCCTGGACAATCCCATGGACAGAGGAGCCCGGCGGGCTACTGTCCCTGGGGTGGCAAAGAGTTGGACACGACTGAGGGACTCAGCAGCAGCAGGGCAATGCCCGGTCACTGGCGGGTTCCGGCGATGAGGGTGGGAAATGAGGCCGTGGACACAGAGCATCTGTGGAGAGTGCCTGGCTGACTGAGGATGGGCAGAGACTCGAGGTGGCCTTCGCTATCACAGAAGCCACTGTGCGTCATTCTCAATAAAGCCTGGCAAGAAGGACAAACCCCCAACTCTGCCATCTCCTGGAAGCTTTAAGGAGTCCAAAGTTGCATGTCCTTATGTCTGGGGTTTCAGCCTAAGAAAGCCAGTCTCCCCCTGAGAATTGAGGTGGGAACAATAGACGCAGCAGCTGGAGGCACCCAGGAAGCTTGCTCGATGTTTGAGGGACTCCTTAAAGAAGGCGGTTTGAGGCCAAAAGGCTGTCTGTTGGACCACAGGAAAAGGACAGAAGCTGGTGAATCAGCAAGAGAGAGACTGCCACTAGACCTGCCATTGAATCATTCCACTTGAATACCTACTAGGATCTGAATCGCCCCCTCCCCAGCGCCTCCCTTCCTCACCATTCCCTGTCTCCAGAAATGGCACCGCCATCTACCCCTTCATCTGAAGGCTGGGGAGTCTACAGCCTTCATCTTGGGGAGTCACACTTGATCCCTCTCCTACTTTGCACATCCAGTTCTTTACCAGCTGGTTCTAATGCTAACATGCCTGCCGTCTCTGCAGTTCTCTCCATCGCCACTGCCTCCTTGGCTACCTGCCTGCCCCAACCCCCACCTGAGCCACGCTCTCTTACTGTCTCCTCTTATCTGCTCTAAGCCGTTCTCCACATACCAGGCAGAGTGACCTTACATTAATGTGGTAAAGATATTCATTTTTTTCAAATGTTAAACCATGCCTGAATACTTGGGATAAAACCTGTTGGGTTGTGATATATTACCCTTTTATGTATCACTGGATTTGATTTGCTTCTCTTTTGTTAAGGACTTGACATTTAAAAATGTAATCTGGATTATGTCATTCCCTGCTTAAAGCACTCAAAGGCTTCACTGTGCACCTAGAATCCAAACCAAACTCTTGACCATGAACCACCTGGGGCCTACGAGATCCTGCCTTAGTCCTTGGACCCCAAGCGAACTAGACTGACACAAAGTCTGCAGAAGCCAAAGTCAAGTGCCAGCTACAGTGAATTCCAGGATGGCTTCCTTCCTCAAATTCTTTTCAAGTTGCAATTGTAGGTAGCTATCTGCTTGTTTTTGCTTTTTAAATTTTTTATTGGTGTATAATTTGCTTTACAATGTTGTATTAGTTTCTGCTGTACTACAAAGTGATCAGCTATGCAAGTGCAAGTCGCTCAGTTATGTCCAACCCTTTGTGACCCCATGGACTATACAGTCCATGGAATCCTCCAGGCCAGAATACTGGGGTGGGTAGCCTTTCCCTTCTCCAGAGTATCTTTCCAACCCAGGAATTGAACCAGGGTCTCCTGCATTGCAGGTGTATTCTTTACCAACTGAGCTACCAGGAAAGCCGAATCAGCTATATATATATATATATATACATATGTCCCCCCTTGAATCTTGCTCCCACCCCACCCCATCCCATCTCATCAAGAGCACCGAGCTGAGCTTCCTGTGTCATACAGCAGCTTCCCACTAGCTATTTATTTTACACATGGTAGTATATATACGTCAAAGCTACTCCTCAATTCGTCCCATCCTCTCCTTCTCCCACCCATACCCTATGTCCACAAGTCTGTTCTATACATCTGTGTCTCTATTCCTGCCCTGCAAATAGGTTCATCTGTACCATTTTTCTAGATTCCATATATATGCATTAATACTATCTGGGTCTTGGTTCACTCCCACTAGTCTCTAAATTCCACAAGGGCACGGATCAGGGCTGACTTCTTGGCCACTGTAAGATACACAATGCCTGGCAAGGAATCTGGCACTTCTGATTAAGTGAAAGAATGAATTGTTCACCTGCCCTTTGCCTATACCCGTGCAGCTGAACACTCATATTGATCACCATGAGCTTCAGGTGGGCCCTTAACACTGCTTCCAATTGTACTAGACTTTCTGAATCTAGTCATGTTCCCATTTCCTAAAGAATTATTTCACACTTTCTATTCTCTCCATCACCTCCTCCCTCTCAGCTGATGACCTTGCTTCCCACTGCTAAGAAAACTGAAACACTCAGAAGAGAACTTCACCTAGCAGCACCCACACCCTGCCTTCCTGCCTGTTAGATGACCTCCATGCTCCTCTAAAGCCAACCCCTCTGAGTTTGCCCAGGTCCCTGCTCTGTTTGTCTAAACAACATCAATAATCCAGAAATTCTCTTCTTTGTCCTACTGTTAGTTTTGCACTCTCTACTAAATTGTCTCAGTAAGTACACAGACATACCAATGTCCCTCCTCAGCAAAAACAGAGCAAAATGCCTCACCCCCATTTCCCCTGGCAGCTTCTGCCTCCTGCCTTTGCGCTCTGCAACAAAATTCCTCAAAGGAGTAACCTATGCCAGCTGCCTTCGATTCCGTTCATCTTCTCTCCTGAGTCCTCTTCAATCAGACATTTTTTTCCCATTGTCGATTAGCATTGCTCCTGCTGATGGTAATTCTTAGCTTTCGCCTCCCTTCCCACCCTGGCAGCACGTGGCGGCCAGCCTCTTGGTCCCCCTTCACCCCCTTCCCTAGCTGGCTTTTGGGACACCACGCTAGGGGCTCGGGGTCCCTTCCCGTATCTGCGGCTCTCCTTTAGTCTCGGTTGCTGGGGTCTCATCTCCCCAACCTCCTGATGCTCAGTCCTTGGTCCTTTCCTCTCCTTTTTTAAATTAAAAAAAATATGCAGTTTTGAGAGGTTGCTTTCTATTTACAGTTATTACAAAATATTGGCTATATTCCCCATGCTGTGCAATACACCCTTAAGCCTATGGTATACCCAGTAGTTTGTACATCCCACTCCCCCACCCCTATGTTGCCCTCACCCCTCCCACTCCCCACACTAGAAACCACCAGTTTATTCTCTGTATCTATGAGTCTGCTTCTTTTTTGTTATGTCCACTAGTTTCTTGTATTTTTTAGATTCCATGTATAAACGTATAGTATTACAGTATTTGACTTTCTCTGTCTGATTTACTTCACTTAGAATAATGCCTTCCAAATCCATCTAAGTTGCTGCAAATGGCAAGATTTTGTTTCTTTTTTATGTTTCAGCAGTATTCCATTGGGTTTCCCTGGTGGCTCAGACAAAAGAATCTGCCTGTAATGCAGGAGACCCAGGTTCGATCCCTCAGTCAGGAAGTTACCCTGGAGAAGGAAAGGGCAACCCACTCCAGTATTCTTCCCTGGAGAATTCCATGGACATAGGAGCCTGTTGGGCTAGTACATGGGGTCACAAAGAGTCAGATACAACAGTGACTAACACTTTCAGTGTTCCATTGCACACACACATATATACACACACACACACACACACACACACACACACCACATCTTTATCCATATCTGTTAATGGACACAGGTTATTTCCATATCTTGGCAATTGTAAATAATGCTTCTATGAATACTGGGATGCATGTATCTTTCTGAATTAGTGTTTTTGTTTTTTTCCGATATATACTCTGAAATAATATAGTAGTAGAATTGCTGGTTGAAATGGTAGTTCTATTTTTAGTTTTTAA
>SJYQ01003356.1:238232-286981 GCA_006410935.1 Redunca redunca | reverse complement strand
ATCAAGGCAAAGAAATAGAGGAAAACAATAGAATGGGAAAGACTAGAGATCTCTTCAAGAAAATTAGAGATACCAAGGGAACACTTCATGCAAAGATAGGCTCAATAAAGGACAGGAATGGTATAGACCTAACAGAAGCAGAAGATATTAAGAAGAGGTGGCAAGAATACACAGAAGAACAAAACAAAAAAGATCTTCATGACCCAGATAACCATGATGGTGCGATCACTCACCTAGAGCCAGACATCCTGGAGTGTGAGGTCAAGGGGGGCTTAGGAGCATTACTATGAACAAAGCTAGTGGAGGCGATGGAATTCCAGTTGAGCTACTTCAAATACTAAAAGGTGATGCTGTGAAAGTGCTACACTCAATATTCCAGCAAATTTGGAAAACTCAGCAGTGGCCACAGGACTGGAAAAGGTGTTTTCATTCCAATTCCAAAGAAAGACAATGGCAAAGAATGCTCAAATTACTGTACAACTGTGCTCATTTCACATGGTGGCAAACTCAAAATCCTTCAAGCTAGGCTTCAACAGTACACGAACAGAGAAGTTCCAGATGTACAAGCTGGATTTAGAAAAAGCAGAGGAAACAAAGATAAAATTGTCAACATCCACTGGATCATAGAAAAAGCAAGGGAATTCTATAAAAGTATTTACTGCTCTTTCATTGACTACACTAAAGCCTTTGAGTGTGGATCACAGCAAACTGTATATAATTATTAAAGAGATTGGGAATACCAGACCACCTTACCTGTTTCCTGAAAAACCTGTATGCAGGGCAAGAAGCAACAGTTAGAACTGGACTTGGAACAATGTACTGGTTCAAAATTGGGAAGGGAGTACAACAAGCTGTATATTGTCACCCTGTTTATTTAACTAATATGCAGAGTACATCATGTGAAATATCAGACTGGATGAATCACAAGCTGGAATCAAGACTGCTGGGAGAAATATTAACAACCTCAGATATGCAGATATGATACCACTCTAATGGCAGAAGGTGAAGAGGAACTAAAGAGCCCCTTGATGAGGGTGAAAGAGGAGAGTGAAAAAGTTGGCTTAAAACTCAACATTCAAAAAACAAAGATCATGGCCTCCAGTCCCATCACTTCATGGAAAATAGATGAGGAAAAAGTGAAAACAGTAACTCATTTTATTTTCTTAGGTTCCAAAATCACTGTGGAAGGTGACTGAAGCCACAAAATTAAAAGACACTTGCTCCTTGGAAGTAAAGATATGACAAACCTAGACAGCATATTAAAAAGCAGAGACATCACTTTGCTGACAAAGGTCTGTATAGTCAAAACTATGGTTTTTCCAGTAGTCATGCATGGATGTGAGAGCTGTACCATAAAGAAGGCTGAGCACCAAAGAATTGATGCTTTTAAACTGCTGTGCTGGAGAAGAGTCTTGAGAGTCTCTTGGACAACAGGAGATTAAAACCAGTCAATCCTGAAAGAAATCAACCCTGAATATTCATTGGAGGGACTAATGCTGAAGCTGAAACTCCAATACTTTGGCTATCGTTGCAAAGAGCTGACTCACTGGAAAAGACCCTGCTGCTGGGAGAGCCTGAAGGAAGGAGGAGAATGAGCAACAGATGATGGGATGTTTGGATGGCATCACTGACTCAGTGGACATGAATTTAAACAAATTCCAGGCAACAAATTCCATGAAGGACAAGGAAACCTGGCATGCTGCAGTCCATGTGTCACAAGGAGTCAGACTTGACTTAGCAACTGAACAATAACAACAACAACATTCTGACAGGTGTGAGTTGCTGTGTCATTGTGGTTTTGATTTGCATTTCCCTGATAATTAGTGATGTTGAGCATCTTTTTTATGTGCCTTTTGGGCATCTGCATTTCCTCTGGAAAAATGTGTATTCAGTTCTTCTGCCACTTTTTTACCTTTTTTTTTTTAACGTTGGGTCGTGTGAGCTGTTTATATACGTGGAATATTAATCCCATATTGTTTCATACTGTTTATAAATATTTTCTCCCATTCAGTAGGTTGCTTTTTCATTTTGTCTATGGTTTCTCTTGCTGTGCAGAAGACTTTAATTAGGTCCCATTTGTTGTTTTTATTTTTATTTTCATTACTCTAGGAGATGGATCCAAAAAAATATTGCAATTTATGTCAAAGAGTGTTCTACCTATGGTTTTCCTCTAGCAGTTTCATAGTATCCAGTCTTACATTTGACTTCATTTTTGTGTGCAGTATTAGAGAATGTTGTAATTTCATTCTTTAACATGTAACTGTCCAGTTTTCCCAGCACCACTTGTGAAAAGATCATCTTTTCTCCATTGTGTACTCTTGCCTTCTTTGTCGCAGATTAACTGACCATATGTGCATGGGTTTATTTCTCGGATCTCTGTCCTGTTCCATTGATCCGTGTGTGTGTCTTTGTGTGAGCACCATACTGTTTTGATTACATAAGGCAAGGAATGTGATTCCTCCAGCTCTGTTCTTCTCTCTCACTCAAGATTGTGTCAAGGTTATATTCTGTGTCTTTTGTCTTTCTGTACAAATGTGAAAAGTGACATCGGTATTTTGACAGGGATTGCACTGAATCTGTAGATTGCCTTGGGTAGTATAGTCATTTGCTGCTGCTGCTAAGTCGCTTCAGTCGTGTCCGACTCTGTGCAACCCCACTGACGGTGGCCCACCAGGCTCTCCTGTCCCTGGGATTCTCCAGGCAAGAACACTAGAGTGGGTTGCCATTTCCTTCTGCAATGCATGAAAGTGAAAAAAAGTGAAGTCGCTCAGTCGTGTCTGACTTCGCGACCCCATGGACTGCAGCCTACCAGGCTCCTCCATCCATGGGATTTTCCAGGCAAGAGTACTGGAGTGGGGTGCCGTTGCCTTCTCCGTATAGTCATTTAAACAATATCAATTCTTCTAATCCAAGAACATGGTGTATCTTTCCATCTGTTTGCATCATCTTCAGTTTCTTTCTTCAATGTCATAGTTTTCAGACTACAGATCTTTTGTCTTTTAGGTAGGTTTATCCCCAGGTATTCTATTCTTTTGGGTGCAATGGTAAATGAGACTGTTTTCTTAATTTCTCATTCTGATATTTCATTGTTAGTGTATAGGAATGCAGCCGATTTCTATATATTAATTTTGTATCTTACAACTTTGCTAAGTTCATTGATGAACTCTGGTAGTGTCTTTAGAATTTTCTATGTATAGCATCATATCATCTGCATCCTCTTCTTTATTTCCACTTTCTTTCTTGGTGATCTCATCTAGCCTTACGAACTTAAACACTATCTACATGCCAATGGCTCTCACATTCACATCCCCAGCCCAGACCTCTCTCCTGAGCTCCATCCTCATATATCCATCCAGCTGCCTGCTCAACATTTCAGATACAGACAATTCAACATGTCTAGATTTGAGCTCCTTTTATTGCTCCCACAACTTGTATCACCTATAGCCTTTTCCACCTTGGATAATGCACATTCCATACTTCCAGCTGCTTAGAGCTAAAATCTTGGTCATTCTCAACTCTTTTTTCTCTCACACTCCACATTCAAGCCATAAACAAATTTTTCTTTCTTCCAACTATATCCAGAATTTAAACAGATCATGGCATATTCATTCAATGGAATTCTAATAGCAATGAGAAAAAAAAAAAAACAAAACAAACAAAACCTACTATTTCATTCAATAGTACAGATAAATCTCAGACATAATTTTAAGCTTCAGAAGCTAGACAGAAAGGAGGATATACTACTCAATTTCCTTTATGAAAGTTCAAGAACAGGCAACGTCAGTCTATGGAGATAAAAGACAGAATAGTGATTATCTTTTGGAAAGTACCTTTAGGGTACTGAAATTGTTCCAAATATTGATCTGGGTGGTAGTTACATAGATACATCCATGTGTGAAAAAGTTTATTGAGCTGTATATGTAAGACTATGTGCTTTATTGTGTGAATATTTTATCCCAATAAAAAGGATGTGCTTAGTCCCTCAGTCATGTGTGACTCTGCAACTGTATGGACTGCAGCCCACCAGGCTCCTCTGTCCATAGGGATTCTCTAGACAGAGTACTGGAGTGGATTGCCATGCCCTCCTCCAGGAGATCTTCCCAACCCAGGAACTGAACCCAGGGCTCCCTCACTGCAGGCAGTTTCTTTACCATCTCAGCCAACAAGGGAAGGATACAGTAAAAACAATACAAAGAGCTAAAATTTGAAAGTGTATACCCAGAATTAATCACTTCTTACCATCTCCTCTGCTTGCTATTTTATCATTCTGATTCAAGTTACTTCCCTCTTCTCTTGCTTGAATTTCTGCTTTCCACTCTATTTCCACACATCAGTCAGAGTGAGCATTGAAAACCTAAGTCATTAATATCATGTCACTTCCTTGTTCTAAACCTGCAATAGCTTCCCATTTCCCTCAGAGCAAAAGCCAATGTCCTTCCAGTGGCTTCCAAGCCAGCAGTTTATAAACCTTCAGCCTTATCTTCAACCACTCTCTCCTTTTATCTCAGCTGCACAGACTTCCTTGCTACCACTTTGGGTACATTTCTTCCCCAGAAACTTTGCTCTAGTTATTTCCTCAGCGTGGATTATTCTCCCTATATCTGCATGGCAGAGGTCTTCATCCCCAAGTTTGTGTTCAAATAGCACCTTCTCAAGAAAGCCTCAATTATCACTCCGTTTATAATTGCAAAACTAACACCACCACACCCCCACTCCCGCCAACCCCTATCCTGGCATTTCCGATTTCATTAGCCCTGCTCTTTTTCTGTTTTAATTGGAGGAAAATTGCTTTACAGTGTTGTGTTGGTTTCTACCATACAACAATGCGAATCAGCCATAATTCTATACATATCCCCTCCCTCTTGAGCCTCCCTCCCTCACCCTTCTAGGTTGTGACAGAGTGCCAGGCTGGGCTCCCTGTGTTTTACCTTCTAACACTCTACATATTAGGTTTTATGTTTATTATTTAGCATCTGTCTACCAACCCAACTAGCCTGCAAGCTCTATGAAAATCTTTGTTCTATTAATGGATGTATTTCAAGTGTCCATAACAATGCCTGGCACCTAGGATGCCTCCTATGAATGAATGAACAGATATCTATCTCTAAACTAGGGCCCTGTGTGGAGACAAATTAGGGTTAGACAAATCAGTTACCCTCCTCTCCCAAAGAACAGAGTTCTGAAAGCAGGTGGTAGGAAGATAGTTCCAAAGGCCCTCTCTACCATGACGAGGGCTGCAGAGAGTGAATGTGGAGTCAAGCCCAGACACCCAGCCCAAGCACTGCAAGGGGTCAGGGGGTGGATTCCAGCTCTCCAGCTACCCCTACTCCCACCATGGACAGGTTTGGATTTTCTACTTGGCCACCATGGTATATAGGAATCCACAACTTCAGCAGCATCTAAGCAACCCCAGACAGAGATAGAGACCAAACCAACCCACCCATCTCTGTATCCCCAGGCTCCACAAAGTACCCAATAAATGGTCAGTACAAAAAAGTATGTTTATGAAATAGATAAATGGATATAACTAGCTCCCTAACTGAACAGCTCCCTGCGATCTTGCTAAAGAAAAAAATTCCAAGGTGAGGAACATTGCAAGATAAGATGTCTGATCTCCGTTTTTTGGGGAAGGGGTCATGGAAGCCCACTGCCAGGTTTCCCACTCTCTCTGCCCACTCCCCAGCCAGTATTTCCAAGGAGATATGAATACCAAGGCCCACCTACCTGTCTCTTCTCTGTATCCCACCCCACTTTCAGCTGTTAGCCTTTTCTTTCTTCTGCAGCTGCTGATAGCCTCCTCTGGGCTTGAGTTAAGAGACTGAGGCTGAAGAGGTGATTCATGCAGTTCATGGAGTCAGGTGTCCTTCTTCCTCTCTGTCCTGTGCCCACCCTGCCAGATGAGGCCAACCAGGAAGTACCATACTCTAAGCCCCTCTCCTCCAGGGGGTGCTCTCCTCACCAAGACACAAAGAAACAGGATTCCCAGGCCTCCTGTGGACTGGTCTTGGGGCCCAGTCATTCCTGCCCTACCTAGCCCAGAAGGGCAAATGAGCAGAGAGATGCCAGATGCAGCTATGGAGATTTGCAGTTTTCATGAAACTGGGCAGGAGGAGCAGGGAGAGTAGGACAAGGAGTTGGGGAATATTTAAACTTGTAAAATCTCTTACAGATAGAAGCTGTGCCATTTACTAGGAGGCACAATCCAAAGTTCTAGGCTTGGCCCTGATCCTACGAATAGTGTGAATTGTGGATATCACTGCAATGTTATTTGTAAAAATTTAAAAATCAGTAATAATCCAAATAGTCAAAATTATAAGAATGAATCAATAAAATGTGATAATCGTTTATTAAAAAATGTTTACAGCATGTCTACTCTGTGCTAGGCATGGGATAGACATCACTATGTGAGCAGATGTGTTCCTGCCCTTTCGGTGCTTACTAAGTCCAGAAAGAACTATCTGAGCCAGGAGAGATGGGAAGGATAAATATATCCAACCTGAGTAAATAACAGAGGAAATAAAAATGGTTTAGCTGAGGAGGGGGTCAGAGAAGGCCTCTCTATGAAGGTGCTGTTTTAGCTAAGACCTAAAAGATGAGTAAAAAGCCAATTCAATATTATATCATTATAAAAATCCTTAGAAAATATTTTTATTGATGGGGGAAAATGCTTATAACATTAAGTGAATAAAATAGGGTATAAAAATCATTGATGTACTCAACTACATAAAACTAATTATCATTCTATCCATCTGTCATCTATGTGGGAAAATTTTCTGGAACACCAGAAAGTTAACAGTAGTGATGTGCAGGTGGCAGAATTACTGGTAAGTTTGGAGACCTGAGTGGCTCAGATGGTAAAGAATCTGTCCACAGTGTGGGAGACCCAGGTTGGATCCTTGGGTTAAGTAGATTCCTTGGAGGAGGGAATGGTTATCCACTCCAGTATCCTTACCCAGAGAACTTCATGGACAGAGGAGCCTGGTGGGCTACAGTCACAGAGTCAGACATGACTGCGCTACTAACATTTTACCATCTTTATTCTTTTCTATATTTCTCAAAATTTTTACAATAAATATGGATTGCTTTTATGCTTGGAAATAAATATGTCAGGGCACAGCCTCTAAAACTCTACCCCAGATCTCTGGGTAGAGGGGTTCTCCAGAAGGTATCTTGGCCATTCTCTTGCTTCCAAGCGGCACTTCCACCAGGGTATTGCTCCTAAAGCACTTGTAGGCTTCCTAGATGCCATTCCAATGCAAGCTAGTGGAAGCTTTCACCACTGAATCTAATCCACAGTGCTTAGCACAATCTTTAACATAACCCATCTGAAGGCTATCCTTAGTCCAAACAAAGAAACTACTTTTTTAATCACAAAGCTGACATCTCTCCATAACTTTTCCCTTCTAGACCCAGCATTAATTTGCTGGCAAGCTGTGGAGGCTGAATTTCTCTGTTCTATTCCTTGAGGATGATTGCCTTTTACATCAGAGGCTGGGGAGCAACAGTCAGAAGTAGGAGGAGAAAAGAGCCTGTGGCTGAGTGACCTTGAAAACGCTGGAATTCTGTGCTTGTTTCCTCTTCTCCAAATGTGAGGGAGTTGGGCTTCAGGGCCTGCTATCACTCCTCTTCTGTCTCAGACACTCTAAGTCAATGACGAATCCATCCTTAGACAAAGGAGCTAGAGGTGACCTATGTCTACTGAAAGCAGATGGCACCACTGAAGAGCAATTATTCTGGGACCTTGAGGCCACAGACGAGCGCCTGCTGGTACAAGAACAGGAGGCACTTAACCTGTCCAGAAAAGCCCAGGGTAGCTGGAGAGTTGGGGTTGCCTAAATTGATGCCTAAGAGCAAACATACCTTAATCTATCAAATTTATTTCCCTGTCAGAGCTCTGGTCCAGTAATCTGGCCTCCCCCACACTCTGCTGTACTTCCCTGGTCAGCAGCCCAGTTGGGCAGGCCTCCAGCTGTGGACAAAGGCAGGGCTGCCAGGGGCTCAAATGCACACTGGAGAGAAGGTGAGGAGGCAGAGAGAGGCGTCAAGCATGGGCTGGAGCAGAGTGTAGAGTCCATGGCAAAAATAAGAGGAGAAAAATCACCCCCACTGACAGCCTGGAGGCAACTCCATAAATCCTACAGCTTCTAGAGGCTGACTCAAAATACATATGGGCTCACTTAAGGGTTTCCCAGGTCATGCTAGTGGTAAAGAACTGGCCTGCTAATGAAGGAGATATAACAGAGAAAAGTTGGATTGCTGGGTCAGGAAGATCCCCTGGAGGAGGTAATGGCAACCCACTCTAGTGTTCTTGCCTGGAGAGTCCCATGGACAGAGGAGCCTGGTGGGCTACAGTCCACGGGGTCACAAAGAGTCGGACACGACTGAAGCAACTTAGCATCCATGCACTAGACCTGGATTCAAATCCTTTCTCTGCTCCTGAGAAGACATCTGAGCAAGTTACTGAAATGTTCTGAGCTTTAGACTTTAGTTTATCTATAGAAGTATCTAGAATGGGGATAATAGTCTCTACCAGCAAGAAACTATGAGCATTATGATTTATCTCATGTTGATGTATGACAAAGCCAATACAATATTGTAAAGTAAAAAAAAAAAAGAGAGAGAGTAAGAATTAAGAAAAAAACTTATGAATATATATATATATATAAAGTTGTTTGTTTTAAAAAAAATATGACTACTTCACAGGGGGCCATTGGTAAAGAATCTGTCTGCCAATGCAGGAGATGCAGGTTCAATCCTTGGGTTGGGAAGATCCCTTGGAGGGGAAAATGGCAACCTGTTCCAGTATTCTTGCCTGAAAAATCCCATGGACAGAGGAGCCAGGCAGGCTACAGTCCATGGGGCAGCAAAGAGTTGGACATGACTGAGCTGTTAAGTATGCGCACACATGCACGCACGCACACACACACACACACACACACACACAAATATAGTATTGTGTCTAGCTCATCACCACTAGGAGCTAAAAAACACAACACAATCTTCCTAGGATTTCAACACAGTATTGGGAGGAGTCGTGATAAGAAATAACCATAGAAAGGAACCTCGGAGACCTCAAATCCAGAAGGCAGGTAGCAGGGGGTGGGGTGGCAAAGAGGAGACTCAGAGAGATCAAATAGCTTATTAAAGGTTGCACAGCTAGTTTGTAACAGAGCAAGGTTCAAAGTCATGTATTTCTTACTCCCAAATACCCATCACCCCTTCCCCCCACACCAACCCATCTGATGACAGACAGATTGTGCTCAGATCCCCTTTCCACAGACAGGGCTTTGGTGGTTGGGGAGTGGCACTCCTCACCATAACAAGCCCCTGGTGTAGGTACCAAGATGATACAGTGCCACCAAGAAAACCCAGGGGTTCCCTAGAAGCAGGTAACGAGGGGGATAGGGTATCCGTTGCCAAACATGTGGAGGTACTACATTAATAACCTGTAAAATACATGTAAATAACCACAGGTTATTGATGAATCAACAATTTAAACTTTTAAAAATTGCTGTTACTTCCAAACGGAAGGAAATAAAAGTTGTGGTTGAGCGGTCCAATCATGCCTTGCTTAGTGAGGGGTCCAGCTAACTCCTGTAACTGAATGCCCCATACATGCTTCACCAATGCTTGGGCAATGCTACTCCCTGGCTCCCAAGGCCCCATCTGCCTCAGACTGGCTTGTCAGGGCAAGGAATCAGGCAGCTGGGGCCTCTGGCTGAGAGGTGTTCTCCTAGCCCAGTAGCCTGCTGACTCCAGCTGCCCAGAGTGGAGCCATGCATGCTGTCCCTCCTGTAGGAGGGACCCGGGCAGTGACCAGCAAGGACCTGGAGGGGTCTGTCACCTCAGCCCAGCCTCTGGGATCCCAGCTTTGGAAGCCAGGCCCGGCAGTCTTTCTCTCGCAGGCACTATCGATATGGGGCTCTGAAGCAGCTGCCTGAGCTGGTATGGGCAGCTGTGGCCCTAACCCCGAGCAGGAAAGCCGGGAAGACAGGCCACAGCAGGATGGTTAGAGGTCAGACCCCTGGGAGGCCTGCCTGAGGCTTCACCGTGTAACTCTGAACACTCATCCAATTCAATCGACCTTTATTGAGTAGACATTTGCAATGTGCCAGACACTATGCTAGGCATTTTAGAGAATCTGTAAGAATTAACAAAATGTGGTCACGGCTAGGTTGCCGCCCTTGAGGCATAACAATCTAGCAAGGGAGAAGAAACATGTATAAATATAATTTCGTAGAAGTTTGACACCTCCCGGGGAATGTGGTGTGTTGTGTGTGCCCATGTGTGTGTGCACATGTGTGTATGGGCATATGTGTTATTATATAAAAGCATGAGTGTGTGTGGGGTGGGAGTACAGGGCTTGCCTATTCAGACCCATATGTTAATAATGATAATAAAGCAACAAAATGAACCTACCACTTAAGGACTGCCTATAATGCTAAGTGTATACAGTACTAAGTGCTTTATATGTAGGAATTTATTATATTCTTCCAAGCAGCCTAGAAGGAAGATACTATTTAATGTCTCCTTTTATTGACATGGAAATTAAAAATGAAGGAGGCGAATAAGTGACTTTCTTAAAGTCATAAAGCTAGGAATTCATAACAAGGATTTAAACCCAGGCCTGCAGTCTTAACCTCTATGCCAAAGCCTCTGCTTTGGCCCTCCAATGATAGCTCCTAAAGACCACCCCCGCTCACCCGCCACCCCGCCGCCTCAAGGCTGAAGCAAGGAGGGACAGAAGCTGCCTTCTGCAGGAATGAGCCTGCAGTTCCTGCCAGCACAGCCATCCCCACCCCCACAGGACAAGTTGGGCACATTCTGTGAGTCTGTGCTCACTGCTACACCATGGCCAGGCCTTTGTCTCACCTTGGCACCCACTCAGTAGACCACATTTCTTAAGCAGCTTTCCTATATTCACAAATCTGCATGACTTTCCGATTGTGGCAACACTTTGTTGTAATGGCCAGGCTCAGAGGCCCAGCCCACTCTAATGGACTGAAACCAGGTTCATCAGCACAGGCCCGCCATGACCTGGGGCTAATAACAGCATGAAGGCCCGTCAGCTCACAGGCTTTCTGGGCTGCCTTCCCTTCTTGCTTGAGCAGCAGCGTTCACCTTCCCTGGGAAACTCCGGGTGTTGCGAGGGGGGTAAACAAGGCAGAGAGCGCGGCATGGAGGGGCAGGACACAGTGGGGGCAGGACGGAAAGGAGGCTGTGGGAATAAGGCTGCGTTCCCAGCCAGCCCCAGGAGAGCCTCTGGATCTGTCTCCCCTTGACCAGGTTCTACTTCACCTCCCTCACAGAATCATGTTGAAAAGAGGGGGGAAAATGGTGCATTAAAGAAGCTTTGAAAAATTAAATGTACAAACAGGACAAATGTGGGTGTCTAGGTTTGCTTGGGCAAATTATCAAATGAGGCCAGGGGCCCCATGTCCCAGGTATGGAAGCTACTCCAGGGACAGCTGGTGACAAAGACGGCTAGAACTTCACAGTAGAGAGGGAACCTACCAGTGAGAAGATTTAAGGAGGAGGCAAGCGTGCCTCACAAGAATGTCCCAGCAAGGGCAGCACTGGCAGTGTGCCCAGGCATTTGCTGGCACTTGGTGGCCCGGGCACTGCCTGGTGATGCGCCTATGGCCTGGCAGGCACAGGGAAGGAACCCCAGTGTGGGCTTGCCACCTGCATGAGAGGACGGCCATGATTGGGCCTCCCACTCTGATGCTGCCTGGACAGTGTAAGGACCTCTGCTGTGACTGGAGAAACACCAGTTTCACAACAGAATGGGATCATTAAGAGCCTGTCTCCTCCTGCCTGCAACAGAGATGCCATAAGTGGGAGTTGGGCAGAGGTAATCAGACTGCTTGGGTTCAACAGGATAGCCCTGGAGCTTGGAGCTGGCTAGCGCAGGGGTATCTGGAGAACAGGAGAGCTATGGAGTATATTTAGGAAGCCTTCCCAGGTCTGGCTAGAGAAGCAGCACCCCTGTCTGCGGTGCATCACCCTCAGCCCACCCGAGCAACCTGCTCAGCTCCACCACCTAGCCCCTCCCTACCACCGCCTCTGCAGGCCGGACAGGCAGCCTCAGGTGCCCTGGCCGGATCAGGAGAGCAGCAGCAGCTTCAGCTCTGGGGGCCCAAGCACGACTAGGTTCACATTCTTCCAACCACCCAGCCCCTTCCTGCTTCAACTTCAGTTCAGCTTGGTGCTGCAGAGTGAGGGCTGGGGCATAACGGCCCAAGGAAAGTCCGGCTCACGTGGGGTTTTATGTGCTACCTTTTATCCTCTTCAGATGGCCCTCGAGCCTCCCGGCATGGGGTACCTGCAGCTGCTCTAGACTCACCTCAGTGGGATCTTGACACGGAGGTAGCGGTCAACAGCAATTGCCAGCAGGGCCAGGATGGAGCTCTGAGTGAGGATGAGGACAGGGCAGGCGAACTTGAGGCAGGTGTGGAAGTAGGTCCGCGGCCCAATGTTGATGAGGATGGCGAGCGGGATGACCAGCGCACCCACCGCCACATCAGCCACTGCCAGTGACACGATGAAGCAGAAGGTGGCATCCCGCAAGGCCTGGTTCACCTTCACCGCCCAGATCACCAGCACGTTCCCAGGTACAGAGACCAGGGCGATGAGCACCTCGATGCCAATATATGCAGCCTGGAAGGCCGAGATGGAGGGCGGCATGGTGGGCACAGGCTGGGCACATCAGCAGACAGGCACCAAGGGGCAGGAGGCAAGCACCTGTGGTCACGGAAGCCTAGGGTGGGAAGGCCTGCCTGGGGGGGAGGGGAACCAGGCAGCTCTGGAACTCCAGTTGCCCTTTGGAGATGTGCCCCACTTGGCACATCTAGTGCCTACCCAAGCTGACAGGAGACGCTAACCCTTTCTCTGCCTAATCTCTGTCCCCTCTCCTTGTCAACCCCAGAGGATCCATTCAACAACTTAAAATAGCAGCACTCACTCCTCCACTGGCTTTTTTTTTTTATCAGGTGTGAGGCAGTTCCCAGCACACACACAACCCACAGGGCTCCTGGTGCCTGGCTCTACCTACCCATGCTCATAGAACAGGATGCAGGGAGCTCACCACCCTGTCTGCTGGTGGCCAGCGAGTCCCAGAGGCGGTGCCCAAAGTTCTGGGCACCTGGTGCCTCCGAGGCTAGAGGCTGCGCCAGACAGGGCTGGGCTCTGGGCCCCCGCGCAGCGGTTCACCATCCTCCAGGCTCCCAGCCCTGCCTTTCAAGCAATCACATGGTGCAGCAGAGGCTCAGACTGGACGCTTTTAAAGAGGTAGCGCTCCAGTTTCGCACCTGGGACTGGTCTGGCAGACGCGGGTCTGGAGGACTAAGCCCAGCAGCGGCCAGGGTGCGGGGATCCCCGTCTCCCACCTTGCCGCGCATGCATGCCATACGGCCCCCTACCTGAGACACGGCTGGCTCCTGCTTCCTAGCAGTCCCCAATCCCGGTCCGGCTCTGCCAGGGACCCTCGTAAACACTCGGTCCCGGGGGGGATTCTAGCAGTCCCTGTCAGCACTTTCCTCCATCCCCAGTGGGGATGACCGGCAGGCGAACCAGGTGTAGACTTACCAAAGCTGGCAGAGCTCCGAGCCACCTGAACGGCTCTGCCCAAGCGCCCTCCTAGCTCCACGCCGTGCGCAGCCGCTCGCTCCAGGGATGCTTGAAGAATCCAGAGGGAGAGTAACTGGCGGAGACTCAACTCTGGCGCCCGGCGCCTCCGTCGCCCCGGCGCGGGAGCGAGGCTGCCCGGCTCCGCACAGCCGGAGCGGCGGGGGCGGCCCCGGCCCCTCCCTCCTGGGCCTCTGTCTCCTCCCTCATCCCCTCCTCTAAACAAAGGCCGTGATTCTGAGTGAGAGAAGCTGGAAGATGTGACCTTTCTGTAGGGTCTGATGTGCGAATCCAGATCACAGCAGGGCATGGCACCTGCGAGTCTCTAGGACGCCCCTTCTCCATTTGCCTCAACAGTCAGTTGGAAGCCCTGGCACACTCTCCTACCCCTCATCCCTGAAACCCTCCTTTCCCATGAAACCAGCCCCTGCATTTTCTTAGGCGCTAATATGCTTCCGGCACATGTTGCTTTGAAGGCTCTATCCTGAGTCAACATGTTCCCTTTATCTCTTATCTTTCAGAACACCTTTTAATCTATTAGCAATTCCCATTTTTCAGATGAGGGCACTGAGACGCAGAGAAGTGACCTGGCTTCACAAGGTCATTTCCATCAGTGCCACCTCCTCTTGTGCCCCCTTTCTTTTCCCTATCTCCCTCTTCATAGCACAGTACGTAAACCACCGGTATCCAGTCCAGTGTCCACGTGCTATTGATAAAGAAGCCTGCCAGGGGAAGGAAGAGACTTTCCTAAGTTACCATAGCAAGTCCTAATAGAACCGGAGTAAGAAGCCAGGCTGCTGACTCCCCGCACAGTGCTCTCTCCACTGTCCTCCATCCCGACCCCTCTCTTGGCGATCTCCTGCCACAGTTTCAGCTTAGGTGGGCCACTGGTACTGCCTCAGGACCACCCCAAGGAAGACACTCACTCAGACCGGGTGCCTTACAATGATCCCGACCTGAGAAGTCCTTGCTCGTGGATATTGGAAAAAAGCTCTGGAAGGGCAAAGAGTCAAGTGGGGGGAGCCCAATACCACCTGGCCCCACCCCAGTCCCTGAGGTCACTGCACTCTTGTTGGGTTTCAGGATGTCAAGAGAGGGGTTCTGTTGTGAGGTGGGTGCCTACTAAAACTGCCATTTGCCATCTGCCTCTACGAGGGTTAGGTCACTAGCCACTGCAGTCGCTGACTTTCAACACAGGAGTTCGGGGCAGAGATCAAGAACAAGTCACTCTCAGTTCAGTTCAGTTGCTCAGTCGTGTCCGACTCTTTGCGACCCCATGAATTGCAGCCCTCCAGGCCTCCCTGTCCATCACCAACTCCCAGAGTTCACTCAGACTCATGTCCATCGAGTCAATGATGCCATCCAGCCATCTCACCCTCTGTTGTCCCTTCTCCTCCTGCCCCCAGTCCCTCCCAGCATCAGAGTCTTTTCCAATGAGTCAACACTTCACATGAGGTGGCCAAAGTACTGGCATTTCAGCTTTAGCATCATTCCTTCCAAAGAAATCCCAGGGCCGATCTTCAGAATGGAATGAGTTTTATATTGTAATACTTGATTCATGGCTAAGTGTTAAAATGAAGCTATGAGATCTCTGGTTGTATCTGTCTATATGTCTGTTAATATCATCTAACTTTGGATGATATTAGCTCTACTTAACTGGCTTAAAAGAAATTAAGAGCTTACATAAATTTCTCAGAATAAAAAACTTGCCAGAATGAATTTTGTATTCATATAAACTAGGAAAAAAAGAAATCCAGCCAGTCCTTTCTGAAGATCAGCCCTGGGATTTCTTTGGAGGGAATGATGCTGAAGCTGAAACTCCAATACTTTGGCCACCTCATGCGAAGAGTTGACTCATTGGAAAAGACCCTGATGCTGGGAGGAACTGGGGGCAGGACAAGAAGGGGATGACAGAGGATGAGATGGCTGGATGGCATCACTGACTCGATGGACGTGAGTCTGAGTGAACTCCAGGAGTTGGTGATGGACAGGGAGACCTGGCGGGCTGCAATTCATGGGGTCACAAAGAGTCAGACATGGCTGAGTGACTGAACTGATTAAGTTTTGAGCCACCAGGGAAGCCCAAGAATACTGGAGTGGATATCCTATCTGTTCTCCAGGGAACCTTCCAGGCCCAGTAATCCAACTGGGGTCTCCTGCATTGTAGGCAGATTTTTTACCAGCTGAGTTACCTAGTATTAAATTGATACCATCCAAAATCACTGCAGATGATGGCTTCAGCCATGAAATTAAAAGATGCTTGCTCCTTGGAAGAAAAGCTTTGACCAACCTAGGCAGAATACTAAAAAGCAGAGACATGACTTTGCTAACAAAGGTCTGTCTAGTCAAAGCTATGGTTTTCCCAGCAGTCATGTATGGATGTGAGAGTTGGTCAATAAAAAAGCCTGAGCACCAAAGAATTGATGGTTTTGAACTAAGGTATTGGAGAAGACTCTTGAGAGTCCCTTGGACAGCAAGGAGATCAAGCCAGTCAATCCTAAAGGAAATAAACCCTGAATAGTTATTAGAATGACTGATGCTGAAGCTGAAGCTCCAATACGTTGGCCATCTGATGTGAAGAGCCAACTCACTGGAAAAGACCCTGATGCTGTGAACGAAGGCAGGAGGAGAAAGAGATGACAGAGGATGAGATGGTTGGATGGCATCACTGACTCGATGGACTGAACTTGGGGAAATTCTGAGAGATGGTGAGGGACAGGGAGGCCAGGCATGCTGCAGTCCATGAGGCAAAGACTGGGACACGACTGAGCGAATGAACAAAAATAAAGCTTGTTGATTTAATTAATATGGACATGTCTTTAGAGACATCAATATTTTAGTGTACTACTCATATTGTACCTATGCTTAATAGAAGTCAAATAAGGTCTTAACATGTTTTGCAAATTTGTCAGCAAGAGAAGTAACTTGGTATGATGAAATTTTTATAAGTAAAATATAAACAAGATAAGAGCTTCTGGGTGAACTCTTTCAGTTCAGTTCAGTCGCTCAGCTGTGTCTGACTCTTTGCGACCCCATGAATCGCAGCACACCAGGCCTCCCTGTCCATCACCATTTCCCAGAGTTCACTCAGACCCACATCCATCGAGTCCGTGATGCCATCCAGCCATCTCATCCTCGGTCGTCCCCTTCTCCACCTGTCCCCAATCCCTCCCAGCATCAGAGTCTTTTCCAATGAGTCAACTCTTCGCATGAGGTGGCCAAAGTACTGGAGTTTCAGCTTTAGCATCATTCCTTCCAAAGAAATCCCAGGGCTGATCTCCTTCAGAATGGACTGGTTGGATCTCCTTGCAGTCCGAGGGATTCTCAAGAGTCTTCCCCAACACCACAGTTCAAAAGCATCAATTCTTTGGCTCTCAGCCTTCTTCACAGTCCAACTCTCACATCCATACATGACCACAGGAAACACCATAGCCTTGACTAGACGGACCTTAGTCGGCAAAGTAATGTCTCTGCTTTTGAATATACTACCTAGGTTGGTCATAACTTTTCTTCCAAGGAGTAAGCGTCTTTTAATTTCATGACTGCAGCAATTATATTTTAGGAATATCTGTGCATGTGTGTGCGTGTTCAGTCGTGTCATGACTGTAGTCTGCTAGGCTCCTCTGTCTATGGAATTTTCCAGGCACAATAGTGGAGGAGGTTGCCATTTCCTTCTGTAAGGGACCCAGGGATCGAACCCACAACTCTTGCATCTCCTGTGTTGGCAGGCAGGTTCTTTAGCAGCTGAGCACTGGAAAAGCCACCCCCCCACCCCAGGAATGTTTAGTTAAAAATAATCTCTCCAGGTATTTGGTAACTTAAAATTTTAGAGTTGTGCTAAGTTAATGATAGAAGTTTATCATTCTCAAATAAAATAAGATACTGAAACTTTAATTACTAAACATCAGCCTCCTTTCACAGAGAAACCAAAGGTATTCGGTACTATTATTACATATATTTGGTGCCATACTGAGATAACTGATATAAAAAAGTACATGTTCTTAGCAATTGTTATCAGTATTTATACATTCCAGTCTACAGAATGCTAATGTAGTAGACAATTCACTATTGCTTACTTTTTAGTTTTCACTAGAAATTAAGGTTTTTAGAGTTGAGGATTCTAATTTAAATGTCATTAAAGCTACTGGAAATAATAAAAGTTTCAGTATGCAGTAAGAAAGTAGGATGTATGTTTTCAATAAAAGAAGATATGAGGAATGGAATTATATTTCGTTAAGGGAAAGAAGTTTTGTCCTAGAGCTGGTTGTTTCTGGATAGAAAAAATAAGGGATAAACTAATATGGATATAGAAAGTGATGGATAAGGAGCCGTGAGAAGAGATTTGTGCATGATTAGGATTGACTAAATTTTGAATTAATTTGAGTAAATCAATTTTAAAAGTAAACTGTGGAAATTTAAATTTGGCTTTTCTCTCTGTTAAGATAACAAAGTTTTCTTAAAATGCTGATCTGCTTTGATAGCAGATTTTAAGTTTCTTTACCTTTTAAGTGATTTGCCTCTGTATTTGCCTCTGATATATTTTATTGTCACATTGGTTAAGTGAATAAGTATTTTTTCACAGTGACCTATGATCCTATTTGACCAAGAATTTTAAAACTTCTTTGATATTTTTTGACAGACTCCCCAAATAAAATTGTAATGAAGTTTATTTAGCTTACTTTGGGATGCTTTAAGGGGCCCTGAAACATCCCAAAGAAAGATATTAAACTAACTAGGTTCATTTGGTATGTTAATTAATGGGAAGGATTGTCAAATGGGTAATAAATCTTCTTAGGTTATATGGTATGGGTAATCCTTTTTTAATGAGGGAAACCTCATCTTTTAAAACATTTATTAATTTATTTTTTTGGCTGTGCTGAGTCTTTGTTGCTACACGTGGACTTTCTCTAGCTGTGAGTGAGGGTTACTGTCTAACTGTGTTTCAAGGGCTTCTCGCGGTGCTGGCTCCTCTTGTTGCGGAGCACAGGCTCTGGGAGAATGGGCTCA
Source organism: Redunca redunca (assembly GCA_006410935.1). Lineage (NCBI taxonomy): Eukaryota > Metazoa > Chordata > Mammalia > Artiodactyla > Bovidae > Redunca > Redunca redunca. The sequence continues at coordinate 268,348 of SJYQ01003356.1, read as the reverse complement.
GTAGATCCGGCAAGTGCGCCTAGCTGCCTCCAGCATGTGGAATCCTCCTGGACAAGGGAGCAAACACACGTACCCTGAATGGGCAGGCAGATTCTCAACCGGTGGACCACCAGGGAAGTCCTGGGTTACTGTCTTTAATACAGATATTTTAAAAATTATATGGAATTTCTAAAAATATGGTATGTTCTGATAAACGATTATCAGTCATAATTCTAGTTATTATCTTAAAACATTGTATGTCACAGCAGTAACCGAGTTTCTTTGTCAATGGCATTGTATAATCAGGCACTTAACTGTACCTTCTTAAGTCTTTTTTGTCATTCATAGATAGTCATTGTTTTACACTTATGCCTTTGCAAAAATGTTTCCTCTTCAAGAAGACTCATAGCAATAACTTTAAAAATATTTATCTAGTTATTTATTAACTGCATCAGGTCTTAGTGTGACATGTGGGATCTTAGTCCGCTGGGTTAGAAAGTGGATTCTTAACCACTGATCATCAGGGAAGTCCCTAGCAAGATTTTTTTGACAAGTACCAGCAAAGCCAAATTTTTAAAAAGCCTATATGATCAATTATATAAGTAATCAGGCCAAGTTTATTGAAACCAGATTTATTTTGCAAACAAATTAGTCAGTTTTGCAGTATTTGTTAGAAATGAGGGTAATTCTAGAGAAAGATGGCATTTCAGTCGATATTAAATTCTAGATTTGTTAATTGAGGTCTGTATTTACTGCCTAAGACTCACTTCACACACAGCTCTTTGCTATTATGTTATATTCTTGTAAAGTTAAATTGAATTATTAGAAAAGGACACTCTAGGTTTGTTTCTGAAGGTTATCTCATTAATCTGTCTTTGGATTAAGATCAGAGGCCCTGTAACCTGAAACTAGGGGAGTATGCGCACTTGAAAAGATGTCATTTAAAAGACTATCTCCAACCAGAAGGAAGGACCCTTATCAGGTACTCTTAACTAGCTCATACACAGGCAACTGAAGAGAATTGAGTCTAGGATTACTATTTCCTCTTAGAAAGTGCCCCTGCATTGGGCTGGCCTATAGAGAGGCCTTCTGACCTTAAAATTGCATTAAATCAATGTTCATACAGAGAAGAAACTACCAGATCAGGATAAGAGGAAGACAAGATCTGAAGTAGACAGCTGACCCAAGATGCTGGACCGGGCCTGTATACCAATTACTTTGATAATTGCTCACACCTTTGCTTATGAACCAAATGTCTATCACAATCTTATGCAAAGTTAAAGTTCATCCAATTATTAGGTTTATGGTCACTTACCTATAATTGGGTGGCATTTGTTGGTTTCTCTACCCCAAGGCTCTAATTGGAAGGCCCTTAGGAAATTATTCTACAAGAAAGAAATTGTAGTTCTGTTCAAGCCAGTGTTCATATTATTAGGTAGGTTCCTCTCAGCTGGTCATTTAATAATACTTGCTCTGACTCTGACCATAAATAGGAATTTTCTTCTAAAGTCAAACTTGTCAGAGTAAAATTTTACCAAGGAATATAACCTCCCTCAGTTGTGGAATAGATTTATATGACTAACATCAAGATATAATCATTTAAGTTCAAGGTCCTCCTTAAGTTGGGAATAATTAAACCATACTAAGAATTAATGGTTTTTCCAGTAGTCATGTATGGATGTGAGAGTTGGACTGTGAAGAAGGCTGAGCGCCGAAGAGTTGATGCTTTGGAACTGTGGTGTTGGAGAAGACTCTTGAGAGTCCTTTGGACTGCAAGGAGATCCAACCAGTCCATTCTGAAGGAAATCAACCCTGGGATTTCTTTGGAGGGAATGATGCTAAAGCTGAAACTCCAGTACTTTGGCCACTTCATGCGAAGAGTTGACTCATTGGAAAAGACTCTGATGCTGGGAGGGATTGGGGGCAGGTGGAGAAGAGGACGACCGAGGATGAGATGGCTGGATGGCATCACTGACTCGATGGATGTGAGTCTGAGTGAACTCTGGGAGTTGGTGATGGACAGGGAGGCCTGGTGTGCTGCGATTCATGGGGTTGCAAAGAGTCGGACACGACTGAGCGACTGAATTGAACTGAAGGGTTAAAAGTGAAGAAGAACTAAAGAGCCTCCTGATGAAAGTGAAAGAGGAGAGTGAAAAAGTTGGCTTAAAGCTCAACATTCAGAAAACTAAGATCATGGCATCTAGTCCCATCACTTCATGGGAAATAGATGGGGAAACAGTGGCTGACTTCATTTTTCTGGGCTCCAAAATCACTGTGGATGGTGATTGCAGCCATGAAATTAAAAGATGCTTGCTCCTGGGAAGGAATGTTATGACCAACCTAGACAGCAAATTAAAAAGCAGAGACTTGACTTTGCCAACAAAGGTCTGTCTAGTCAAGGCTATGGTTTTTCCAGTAGCCATGTATGGATGTGAGAGTTGGACTATAAAGAAAGCTGAGTGCAGAAGAATTAATGCTTTTGAACTGTGGTGTTGGAGAAGACTCTTGAGAGTCCCTTGGACTGCAAGGAGACTCAACTAGTTCATCCTAAAGGAGATCAGTCCTGGGTGTTCATTGGAGGGATTGATGTTGAAGCTGAAATTCTAATACTTTGGCTACCTGATGCAGAGTGCTGACTCATTTGAAAAGACCCTGATGCTTGGAAAGATTGAGGGCAGGAGGAGAAGGATATGATAGAGAATGAGATGGTTGGATGGCATCACCGACACAATGGACATGAATTTGTGTAAACTCTTGGAGTTGGTGGTGGACAGGGAGGCCTGGCATGCTGCGGTTCATGGGGTCACAAAGAGTTGGACACGACTGAGCAACTGAACAGAAGTGAAGGATTAAAAAGTATAATAACAGTAGGACATTGGGTTTGGTGCCTTATGAATAATGATAATACATAATTTCTGTTAAAGATATGATTGGTACAGAATAGAATAAGTCAGATGACCTAGGGATATACTGGGCTACACCTAATGGAAGTTCTTGGCATTTGTATTTTCCCCGATTTACAAAATTGTTGTTTCTTGCACTACCAGATGTATGGCTGAGCCTCTGATAAAATAATAACTAGACAACTTGAAGCTGTTTACCACTTATGTAGTAATATATGAATGATTGTAATAGTGTAAATTTAATATGGAAAAAAAGCAATAGGGAATCGGTTCCTGGACCATAACAGACTAGCAAGACAAATTGTCCAGAGATTTTTGGCTAACATTAATAAGGTCTCAGTTCAGTTCTGTCGCTCAGTCATGTCCAATTCTTTGCGACCACATGGATTGCAGCATGCCAGGCCTCCCTGTCCATTAGCAACTCCTGGAGCTTGCTCAAACTCATGTCTATCCAGTCAGTGATGACATCCAACCATCTCATCCTCTGTCATCCCCTTCTCCTCCCTCATTCAATCTTTCCCAGCATCAGGGTCTTTTCCAATGAGTCAGTTCTTCACATCAGGTGACCAAAGTATTGGAGTTTCAGCTTCAGCATCAGTCCTTCCAATGAATATTCAGGACTGATTTCCTTTAGGATGTACTGTTTGGATCTCCTTGCAGTGCAAGGGATTCTAAAGAGTCTTCTCCAACACCACAGTTCAAAAGCACCAATTCTTCGGTGCTCAGCTTTCTCTATGGTCCAACTCTCACATCTGTGCATGACTACTGGAAAAACCATAGCTTTGACTAGAGAGACTTTGTTGGCAAAGTAATGTCTCTGCTTTTTAATGTACTATTTAGGTTGGTTATAACTTTTCTTCCAAGGAGTAAGTGTCTTTTAATTTCATGGTTGCAGTCACCATCTGCAGTGATTTTGGAGCCCAAGAAAATAAAGTCTTTCACTGTTTCCCTATCTATTTGCCATGAAGTGATGGAACCAGATGCCATCATTTTAGTTTTTGAATGTTGAGTTTTAAGCCAGCGTTTTCACTCTCTTCTTTCACTCCCATCAAGAGGCTCTTTAGTTCTTCTTTGCTTTGTCATAAGGGCTTCCCTGGTGGCTCAGATGGTAAAGCATCTGTCTGCAATGTGGGAGACCTGGGTTCAGTCCCTGGTTCTGGAAAATCCCCTGAAGAAGGAAATGGCAACCCACTCTAGTACTCTTGCCTGGAAAATCCCATGGACGGAGGAGCCTGGTAGGCTGCAGTCCATGGGGTCGTAAATAGTCAGACACAACTGAGTGACATCATATTCACTTTCACTCTTTTCTGTCATAAGAGTGGTGTCGTCTGCGTATCTAAGGTAATTGATAATTCTCCTGGCGATCTTGATTCCAGCTTGTGCTTCATCCAGCCTTCTGCATATGTTAAATAAGCAGGGTGACAATATACAGCCTTGACGTACTCCTTTTCCAAATGGAACAAGTCTGTTGTTCCATGTCGAGTCCTAACTGTTGCTTCTTGACCTGCATACAGATTTCTCAGGAAGCAGGTCAGGTGGTCTAGTATACCTATTCTTTAAGAATTTTCCATAGTTTGTTGTGATCCACTCACTCAAAGATTTCCTAGTCAATAAAGCAGAAATAGATGTTTTTCTGTAACTCTCTTGCTTTTTCCATGATCCAGTGGATGTTGGCAATTTGATCTCTGGTTCCTCTGCCTTTTCTAAATCCAGCTTGAACATCTGTAAGTTCACAGTTCATGTACTGTTGAAGCCTGGCTTGGAGAATTTTAAGCATTACTTTGTTAGCATGTGAGATGAGTGCAATTGTGCAGTAGTTTGAACATACTTTGGCACTGCCTTTCTTTGGGATTGGAATGAAAACTGACCTTTTCCAGTCCTGTGGCCACTGCTGAGTTTTCCAAATTTGCTGGCATATTGAGTGCAGCACTTTCACAGCATCATCTTTTAGGATTTGAAATAGCTCAACTGGAATTCCATCACTTCTGCTAGCTTTGTTTGTAGTGATGCTTTCTAAGGCTTATTTGATTTCACATTCCAGGATGTCTGGCTCTAGGTGCGTGATCACACCATCATAGTTATCTGGGTCATTAAGATCTTTTTTGTATAGTTCTTCTGTGTATTCTTGCCACCTTTTCTTAATAGTTTTTGCTTCTGTTAGGTCCATACTATTTCTGTCCTTTATTGTGCCCATCTTTTCATGAAATATTCCCTTGGTATCTCTAATTTTCATGAAGAGATTTCTAGTCTTTCCCATTCTATTGTTTTCCTCTATTTTTTTGCATTGATGACTGAGGATGTCTTTCTTATCTCTCCATGCTATTCTTTGGAACTTTGCATTCAGATGGGTGTATCTTTCCTTTCCTTGTTTGCCTTTAACTTCCCTTCTTTTCTCAGCTATTTGTAAGGCCTCCTCAGATAGCCATTTTACCTTTTTTGCATTTCTTTCTCTTGGGGATGGCCTTGATCACTTCCTCCTGTACAATTTTATGAACCTGTGTCCATGATTCTTGAGGCACTCTATCAGATCTAATCCCTTGAATCTATTTGTCACTTCCACTGTATTACTGTAAGGGATTTGATTTAGGTCATACTGGAATGGCCTAGTGGTTTTCCCTACTTTCTTTAGTTTAAGTCTGAATTTTACAATAAGGAGCTCATGATCTGAGCCACAGTCAGCTCCTGGTTTTTTTTTTTTTTGTGCTGACTGTATAGAGCTTCTCCATCTTTGGCTGTAAAGAATATAATCAATCTGATTTCAATATTGACTGTCTGTTGATGTCCATGTGTTGAGTTGTCTCTTGTGTTGTTAGAAGAGAGTGTTAGCTATGACCAGTAAGTCCTCTTGACAAAACTCTGTTAACCTTTTCCCTACTTCAGTTTGTACCCCAAGGCCAAACTTTCCTGTTACTTCAGGTATTTCTTGACTTCCTACTTTTGCATTCCAGTCCCCTATGATGAAAAGGACATCTTTTGGGGGTGTTAGTTCTAGAAGGTCTTGTAGGTCTTTATAGAGCCATTCAACTTCAGTTTCTTTGGCATTAGTGATTGGGGCATAGACTTGGATTACTGTGATACCAAATGGTTTGCCTTGGAAACAAACAGAGATCATTCTGTCATTTTTGAGATTGCACCCAAGTACTGCATTTTGGACTCTTTTGTTTACTATGAAGGCTACTCCATTTCTTTTAAGGGATTTTTGTCCACAGTAGTAAATATAATGGTCATTTGAATTAAATTTGCCCATGCCAGTCCATTTTAGTTCACTGATTCCTAAAATGTTGGTGTTCATTCTTGCCATCTCCTGTTTGACCACTTCCAATTTACCTTGATTCATGGGCCTAACATTCCAGGTTCCTATGCAATATTGTTCTTTACAAAATCATACTTTACTTCCATCGCCCATCACATCTACTCCTGGGTGTTGTTTTAGCTTTGGCTCCATCTCTTCATTCTTTCTAGAGTTATTTTTCCTCTCTTCTCCAGTAGCATATTGGGCACCAGTCAGTTGCTCAGTGATGTCCAACTGAACGACTAAGCATACACATTTTTCCAAGACACTAATCCTTGAAGCTAGTTCTTGAAGCTTTGTGGTGAATCTTGGTCATTGTATTTGAAGAAAATCTGCATAATCCACTTAACTTAATGGTCCATCTTGCCATGCTCTCACCCAAGGCTGTTTTTCGGGCAGGACTCAGAGATGCAGCCAAGGATGGAGATAGGTAGGGAGAGAGATAAGCATGAGAGGTACAAGCATGCAAGCATGGGTACAAGTCATTAAGATCTTTTTTGTGTAGGTCTTCTGTGTAGTCTTTCCACCTTTTCTTAATATCTTCTATTTCTGTTGGAAAGTGAAAGTGAAGTCGCTCAGTCATGTCCGACTCTTTGCAACCCAGTGGTCTGTGGCATACCAGGCCCCTCCGTCCATGGGATTCTCTAGGCAAGAATACTGGAGTGGGTTGCCATTTCCTTCTCCAGGGGATCTTTCCTTCTCCAGGGATCAAACCCGGGTCTCCCGCATTGCAGGCAGACATTTTACCCTCTGAGCCACCAGGGAAGCCCTACTTCTGTTTGCTCCATACAATTTCTGCCCTCTATAGTCCAGTAATATCACATTGAGCGGCCTATCAATGAAATCCTCACCTGCCCTAGCACCATGGGACAAAATGGTCATGAAAAGCCTCCAAAAACCATGGCTGAATCTATAACCATGAGGGAGTCCCTGCCAACTAAAAATTGTCACTTGTCATCTGCCTCTACAAAGATTAGGTCACTAGCCACTGCAGTCACTGACCTTCAGCTCAGGAGTTCAGACAGAGATCAAGAATGAAGTACTCTGTGCTCGGGGAAAAACTGGCCAAACAGCCCTTCAGATAGTCAGATATTTTCAGAAGAAGATTCTATGAGCCCTGTTTCTTGCATCTTCTCATATCTAGAAAATTACTGAAATCATTAATGGAGGAGACATTTGCTCCTTATAACTAACAGCAACCCTCTACCAAAATGTGTGCTTCACCAAAATCACATACATACTGACTTCCCCCCACCCACGTCTTTGAAGCAGTTCCTCAGAGCTATCTGAGAAGCTGTTTCCCAGGCTATGGTCCTCTTTTTTGCCCCAAATAAAACATAACACACAACTTTCATGTCATACAGTTTTTCAGTTTACAAGCATGAGCCCACAGCTTCTGCTGGAAATCTGTGCTGAATCATAGTGAGGCCTGAGGTGGGGCTAGAACCTGAATAGCTTGGAGGAGAAGGGTAAGGGTGGATTGAATCTCCCTGGAGAAGGAGGAAGCCCAGCATGGGGAAAGTTAACTTCCATTTCTACCTTCAGGGGGAGCAAGGAACCTATGCCTCAAGAGCAAAACTGCAATCTTTCCTTAGGACCTAGCTGGAGAAACTGTAACATGTCCACTTTCCTACCTGCATCCCTTTCACTTCCCCTACAGATTTCCTTCACATTCCTGAAGGTCTGCTTACTCCCCATGCCCTGTGAACATACAAGCCTTGTGTCCACACACCTGTCTCTCAGACCTTTCCTTGACTCAAATTCTTTTTGATTCAAGGCTTTCTCTTAATTTTCACTCAGCTTCCTAATTTTCATTAATCTAGCTGAGCTTGGGGTGGATGGTTGGGTCATCCTATTGAGACTCCAGCAGCCGCTTCAGTCCTGGAGGCAACTGACCTCCCTTGCCCCCCACCCCGCTACACACACTCGTCTGCAATTCTTCTCACCTCACCATGGATTTTTGACATGTAATAGATACATTTGCATAATACCTGTAGGCAATTTGTTTGTTCTTCAGCTCTGGGTAAAATAAACCAAAATAATTTTCCCTTCTTTCCTCCCCCCATCCTTCCCTCCCTCCCTCTACTCCTGCCTGTTTCCAGGGTCACGGGTCCTGGGGGAATAAACTGGCCTCTTTGAGAACAGAGCTGATTCAGTTAGGGTCCATCTTGGAGAACTCTGGGAAAAGCACACGATCTCCTCAGAGTCTCCTGGGTGGGAGATGGTGGGGGTGTCAGTGGTGAACTGTCTTTGGCAGCAGGTCCCTTTGGTGCACTGAAAAGAGTACTTGAAATTTAGCCGAGCTGGAAGCTGGCTTCTAGACCATACTCTGCCTCTCACTGGCTGCGTGGCCTCAGCCAAGTTACTTTTCCTCTGCTGGCTTCAGTTTATACATCAGTCATCTCAAAGGATTGACACCTACCATCCTGTCCTGCTCTGACAACTGGTGAGTACATTCCAAGGTGGAAAAGATGCCAAGATGGATATGGAACCCATGGGCATTTGGATTTTCCACCTAAGTGAAAGTGAAAGTGGCTCAGTTGTGTCCAACTCTTTGTGACCCTATGGACTAATACAGCCTATGGAATTCTCCAGGCCAGAATGCTGGAGTGGGTAACCATTCCCTTCTCCAGGGGATCTTCCCAACCCAAGATCAAACCTAGGTCTCCCACATTGCCAGTGGATTCTTTGCCAGCCGAGCCACCATGGAAGCCCATTTTCCATCTAGAAAACTTCTAAATCCGAGCTACTTAATCTAAGGTAGATTTCATGGCTGAGAGGAGGGGAGGTTTGTGGTGGGAGAAGTAGAAAAGGGGGACAGAAGTCTATAGTGGGCAGAGGATGGTGTAGAGAGGTGTTAGCCAAATAAGTGGAACCAAGGTGTCTGGAGTTTACACTGAGCCAAAAACTCTGGCTTTCACAGTATGTCCAGGGCACCCTAACTGGATGAACATCCCTATGGCCAGGGTCCACTTATGCTTTGCAGACCTCCAAAGCATAAATGACCTCCATGCGTACACCAGCTTTGAACAGCTTAGCCTTGGTTTCATTATCCATAAAACTGGCATAGGAATACCACCTCATTGCATGGTTATGAAGGCGTAAAGAGCTGACTTGCAGAGTGTCTAGCACAGATATTTTATCAACAAGGCAGGTAGATAGCACCAAGCAGGTGGAGTAGTGGGGGTAGAAAGAGTAGAGAAGTGAAAAATTCTGGAATCTGCTCTGTGCAGCCAGTCATGATAAAGTTCCATAGGTACCAGGTTTGGGTGTCCTTAAAATACCCTATGAACAGCTTATATTTGGCATGTGGCTCTGGGAGCAAGATAACATTACCATGGGTCTACAGGTCCCTGGGGCCTGGCCCTCATCCGCTTTACCTCTTGGTCCTGCTTCTGTCCTCCCAAGGCCCCTGTCCTGGGTTTCTCCCTGACCGTTCACCCCCACAGTCTCATCAGTAGGGGAAAGGGTGGATAGAGGAGAGGAGGGGCTGAGGTGTAAGCACTCCTGAGGGGCAGCTCTGAATGTCTTCCTTCCGGGAGTTTTCCAGACTGGGTTAGACACCCCAAGTCAGGAAGGGCCCCCCAGGGAGGCTGAAGCCATCCCAGTCACCCCCCCTACCAGGACACCAGCAGGGAAGGGGGCTGTCAAGGCTCTGTTTAGCTCTGAGGGGATTGGGTGGGTAGATGAGGTTTTAGGATTCTCTTCTTCCCAACAGGAGGAGGTTATTTCAGTTCTTGCCTTATTTTTTAGGATTGTTCTGAGTATCATGTGTGCAAGGAGGAGGAAAAGGAACAGGACTGGGCAAGGACAAACAGTTTGGAAGGAAAAGATTTCTAGATGGCAGGGAAGCCCCTGGCCTTTCCCCAGTGGGGCCCACCCCAAGCCAAGACTGCCTCTGCAGTGGCTTTCCTGAGGTTCCCTTCCTCTCCTTTCTCCTACCCTCCTCCCTTCAGATCTGGAATCTAGGTCTCCCTGCCTCCTTCTCCCTCCCTCCTCCTCTCTCTCTTCTCTGAGATCAGAGGCTCCATTGTGCGAGATGCTGGGTTTATGGGAAGGAGTGACAACACAGGCGGAGAATTCCCTGTGGCTCAGTGTGTTTGTGAGGAGAGGGAGGTGTGGGCTAGGTCAGGGCCACTTAGTCCCTCTGGACAGCATGGAACTGTTTCTAAATCCTGAAATGAAGATGTCACTTTCTTTTTAAACTCATTGCTCATTCATTCATTCATCCATCCACTTGATCTATTCAAGAGAGGGTTATTGAGCTCCTTTTGTTGTACCAGTGAGCTGAGCAATGCAGATATAGAGATAAGAAAAGCTCCCAGTCAGGAGGGGGACAGAAGTCATAAATGACCCCCAATACATAGGACTTGGCAGAAGAGGCTCTAAAGGCTGGGGAGGAGGGTCAGGGCTTGGGGATCAGAGAGCTGCCCCTGCTTTAGCTGTTCTGACTTATATTACATGTGGGTTGCTGATACAAGATTTTATTTAAACATAAGATTTTATTGGCCATGTGACTTTAAAAAAATTGAAAATCTGAGCTTCAACTCAACCTGTCCAGAACAAAGGAGGTATGTTTTGGACAAGGTCGGGGACTTAGTGAGAGTGCTGACCTCTGGCTGAGCTGATGGCAACAGTGAGGGGTCACATTTCTGAGGCTTCTCAGGGGAGGCCGAGATGACTGGAGTGGGCGGTGCACCCACCCCTCAGCCCTGAGTGAATCCCAACAATGCACCACATCTCTGAGCCTCAGTTCTCTTATCCATAAAGGAGGGGTGATCACATTACATATTTTACTTATTTGAAAGTGTTTTTCAGGTTGTAAATCACTAAATAGATATCAAGGTCTCTTCTATTGGTGACAGGAAGCTTTTGTACGTTTTGAACAGGAGACTGACAGATCTGAATGAAGCTCTGGAAAGATAATTCTGTGACCCTGTGCAGAGGGAACTGGAGGAAGGAGAGGGTAAAAGCAGGGACACCTGTCAGAGGTAACAACGGTCTTGGTCCAAGAAGGTTAAAAGTCAAACATAAAAGGAAGCAGTGAGAACAGAGGAGATGAGCAAGAGAGATATGAAGGATTCCTGGGATCCTTGGACAGTCAAGCAGAACAGCCAGGCAAAGATGACTCTTGAATGTCAAGCGTGGGCTCCTGAGGAAATGCTGATGCCTATAAGGGAGATAGGGAGCAGCAGCTGCTGGTTATGAGAGCTGGGGAAGGATGGGAATCCACTCCTGGACAGGTTGGTGGGATGTGCCAACAGGGACACTCAGGTGCGGGGTCCAGTGGGCTTGTGGGACTGGCCAAGGGCACAACTGGAGTTCCATCTGAGTCATCTCAACTGAGGTCTGGTAGAGAAGAGATCACTCAGCAGAGTAGCTGCAAGGAAGCAGGGCTGTGCCTATAGCACCTGGGAAAGGGAGCAGCCAAAGTGAGGAGCAGGCTAGCAGGTATTTCAGGAAGAAAGCTTCCGGGGGGTTCAGGCCTGGAGAGTAGCTTGAATGGTCTGAGGGGGGCAATGGCAAGATTTGGTGACAAGAAAGAGGAGGAGTGGGGTAGAAGTACCATCTCACAGGTTAACACTGGCTCAGGCAGGGGTAATACGGGGTGTAGGTGCAGATGAGGCTTTGAAAGAGTTTGGCAGGGAAGAGAATAAAAGATGGACTGCCAGCTGCAAGTAGCATCAAAAATAAGTTGGTTTTACATGGGGAGACTTGAGCATGCTCATAGTGAGAGGGAGGGAAGGAGTGGCAAGGAAGAGATGAATCAGAAACTGAGAAGACACCTTACTTGTCAAACTCCTAAGTGATTAATGACTTAGGACTGCTGGGCATGAGGTTCTACGTACTCAGAAACCTGGAAGAACTAGTGCTCCAAGGCTCTCTCTCCCACCCCCAGTGAACCTTGAGGGGAAGCTCCCAGGCCTTCTGCCCCAGCCCAGTCTCCCTGCAAAGCCCCTCCACTCTTCCACCCCACCTGCCCCTGACAGGAGGCCAGCAGTTTGCCTGGCCCTGTTGCACATCTGTTAAACAATCAGTCTTCTCCCAGCACCAGCTCCTCTTCATCTGGGCCCATGGCAAAGCCCGCATTCCTGACCCCAGCCCACATGGTACTGGCTATGAGTTTCTTGACTTCTCTGGTCCTTGACTGCAGCCAAAAAGGTGCCTCTGGGCAATCCAGTCTGCCAGGCTGGAAGATGTGGTGTTGACACTACCATGTACTAGATTCATTAGCACTCACACCTCCCTGCACAGCCTACTCTATCCTGGCCAGAATATTCACACCCACCTACCTGGACCCCTCAAACATCACCTCTAAGGCTGTGAGGCAAGGATTCTCTGCTTTCCTTCCCCTCAGTGGGCAGAAAGAAAGATCAAGACTGGGGAATTATGTGACTTCTGTTGGCGATTAAGCAGACTGGTATCCAGATTCCCTGATGCCTCCCTTACTCCTCACTCATCAAACAGTGCTCTTGTCCCTTCAAGAAAGGAATATGCCCACTACTGTCTGTATGTTCTGAGGAAGGGAAGAAGTCCATAAAGACTGGGGCAAAGAGGAAGGAAGGATAAAACTAGAGTTGCCAGATTAATTTTAGGAATGGTTAAATTTTTAAACAGCTTTAATGAGATGTGACTTACATAACATAAAGTTCACCCATATAAAGGGTACAATTCAATGGTTTTTAGTGTATTTACAGAACTGTGCAACCATTACCAGCCATCACCTGGTGGCTCAGCTGGTAAAGAATCTGCCTGCAATGCGGGAGACTTGGGTTCAATCCCTGGGTTGGGAAGATCCCCTGAAGAAGGGAAGGGCTACCCACTCCAGTATTTTGCCCTGGAGAATTCCATGGACTGTATAGTTCATGGGGTTGCAAAGAGTTGGACATGACTGAACGACTTTCACTTTACCATAATTTAATTTTAGAACATTTTTCTTACTCCCCCCAAAACTTTAAACCCTTTAGCAGGCATTACCTAACCCCTCCCCATCCCTACCCAGCTCTAGGTAAACACTAATCTACTTCTGGTCTCTATGGATTTTCCTGTTTTGGACATTTTGTATAAATGGAATCAAACAATATGCAGGCCTTTGTTACTGGCTTCTTTTACTTAGCAAAACGTTTTCAAAGTTTGTTTGTATTGTACCACATGTCAGTCTTGTATTCCTTTATATGGCTGAATGACATTCTGTTGTGTGGATGTCTCACATTTTGTTTATCCATTCTTCAGTTGATGTTCATTTGGGTTGTTTCTATTTTCAGACTACTTTGAATAACGCCAATATGAACATTCATGTATTGATACTGCTGCTGCTGCTGCTGCTAAGTTGCTTCAGTCGTGTCCGACTCTGTGCGACCCCATAGACAACAGCCCACCAGACTCCGCTGTCCCTGGGATTCTTCAGGCAAGAACACTGGGGTGGGTTTCCATTTCCTTCTCCAATGCATGAAAATGAAAAGTGAAAGTGAGGTCGCTCAGTCGTGTCCGACTCTGCGACCCCATGGACTGTAGCCTACCAGGCTTTTCCTTCCATAGGATTTTCCAGGCAAGAGTACTGGAGTGGGATGCCATCGCCTTCTCCAATGTATTGATACTAGTTTTTGTGTAAATCTAATATTTTCATTTGTTTTGAGTCTACCCAGAGAGAAGGAAAAGTAGAACCATGTGCCTGACCCTTTCTCACATTTATTTCCATATATCATCATGCTGCCTGTCTGGGCCGCTATTGTATGACCCCATTTAACAGATTCCCATTTAAAAGATTAAAACACTGAGGCTCAGATGGAGGCCTGAAAGCACCAAATGCTGGAGCTGAAATATGAACCCAGTCTAGAGTTCTTTCCAACACAGCACTGTGACTGTCAGATAGTCAGCAATGACTCTCCAAGAACTTTGAAACATGTGAATTTTGAAAAGCAACATAAAGTGAAGAGCCAGTTTAAACTCCTAATTAGGTGCTGGCTAGTGGAATGGCCCTTCTCCTCCTATAGGACTCTGGGAGCCTATCAGAGAGCCTTCCAAACACAGGTTTTCCTACTGATTTGTCTGACTGAAGCCCTGCCCAGCAGGGATGGAACCAGAGTCAAAACACTAAGCATGCACCCCATCACACTGAGGAGAAAACATTCCTGGGAAATAATTCTGGGGAAAGAATGCACAGGAGACCTTTTTATGGCTTCAGCTCATTCTCTCAGCTCCAATTTTATCCGAAAGCTAATTCCCTGATCTTAAGAAGAATCCCAGTATTCTATTCAAATCTGCCTTGACCATCTATCCCAAGTCTAAGACACTTTCACCAAAGAACATTGGGTGTGTGAAAAGATTCTGCACTAAGTACATTTTCTGAAGTCAGGATGGATGGAGAAATAGGCCTGGGTTCCCGGGTCCCTTAGTGAGCCCACCCAAAAGTTCCAAATTCCAGGTCAGGAGAACAAAGAATAACTATACCTAAGAGCCATCCGCTCTATCCAGCTGATCAGATGGAGTGGGAGACATAGTGGAACCCTCCAGTTGCTGGATTTTTCTATTTCAATCACTTCCCCTGCCCCAAGAGTTGAAGAGATTCCATCTAGGGCTTAAAATTACTCCTGCTGAATTTTCAGCATAATACAGTAATTGTACAAGAGTACAACAATAGGAAAAAGTCTAGCAATGCTTTATTGTTTATTTAGAACTCATTTAACTCTCACAGCATTGCTGGTGAAGTAAGCATATTTTTCCTTTACAGAGCAGAAAACTGTGGCTCAGGGCAGCATGTGGATCTGCTCAGAGAAGGGATCCAGATGCAGAAGAAGCTGCCCTGCTCAGCCCTGTTGTCTGGGGCTCAGGGTCCCCCTGCTGGCAGCCCAAAGCCTGGGTGTTGCTTGAGGAGCTGTGGAGGGCTGGCTTCCTCACTAGGCCTGCTCTGAGCTAGGGTTCCTAAGGCTGGGAGGAGGCTCAAGGCCAGGGGGATGATTCATTGCACCATAAAAGGCTTCAGGTGGGATGCTCCATGGTAAAACAGATCAGACCTGTGGGAGACAGCCTGTGTCTAGTCCCTTCTCTCTCTCCAGGCTTTGACCAGGATCTCCTCTGGAGAGCCCACCCAGAGGGAATGAAGAGACTGCTCTCCTTTATTCTTCTTTCTCCAGGCAAAGCCATTTAAAGCAGCCCCAAAAGATGGGATGGTTCCTACTTAGCAAAATCTGTAGAAAGGAGGATTTTCTAGCTTCTTTTACTTTCTCACCCCACCTCATCCAGCAGCTGTCAGTTCCAGTGGTGAGAAAGGGTAGCTTAAATGCATCCACCTCTTATTTCTCCTGGAAATGTGGGTCTGCTGGCGTTCTGCTGGATATTTTGTTAATTCAATCCTCCTCAGGGGTTATGAGTTTATTTGTAATGTCAAAAAAAATTGGCATCAAATTTCACTTCTGTCCCTTCTTAGTGTCTGACCTTGAGCACATTACTTAACCAAGAAGCTTCATTTTTCTCACCTATAAAATAGGCCTTACTTTCATAATGGGCTGTTGGGATGATTCAGTGATATATCATAAAATCAATAGCACTATGCATATAGTGACTTCAGTAAATATTATTAATAATAACTATTATTTTCATAATTCTTTTACCTTTCTTATTTTGTCACTCTACTTAAGAGGAATGGGGTGAGGGGTACAGTAGGCAGGTAGGACTTCTGGAAAGAAAAGTGTGGAGAGCCCAGTCATGTGCTTGAAATGTCCGTGATCCAGCCGCCTCCTTGTGCTCCGACCCCTTGTCTGCCAGGGGAGGGGTGGCAGCTGCTCCATCCACCTGCCCAGGCCCTGATCCAGCCAAGGGACTGGCTGCTGCTGGAATGGCCCAAATGTCCTGGGTTTAGAGCTAGGTAGAGGACAGCTGAGGATGGGGGAGAAGGGTGAGGGGCAGATAAGGAACACTCTTCTCTCTCATTATGTCCATCTACCTTGCAAATTTGTAAGCTTTCCATGTCAGCCTGGGACCTCTGACCTCAAGCTTGCTCCACCCTGGGGGTAGGACCAGAGGAGTTCCCCCTCTTTTCCTCCCTTGTTCTCTGCCTTCTCTCGCCTCCTCCCCCATGGCTAAACCCACTCACCCCACTCCCACGCCCCTGCTCCCTCCCCTTCCCATGTGCTGCTCAGCTGTCACTGGCCCTAAGCTAGGCACTCTGCCTGCCTCTACCCCTTATGAATCACCACCATTCACACGCTGGCTCCAGAGTCTCCATCTGTCTCACTGGGTCTGAACAGTAGGGCTATGTGGCCTCATCTGTTGTCTTCCATCTGGAATCCAGGGCAAGACACTAAACTTCAAAATCCCCAACTTTCACCTGCCAGGATTGAGGTAGGCAGCACTGGCTGAAAGGCAGAGTCTGAGTTAGGGGCACCCTCATCTCCTGGAAGAGCAGGCCTAGTTCTTCTCTATCCTAGACCCACCAATACTGACTGAAACAAACTGCAAATGCAGTGTGAAAAAAAGCAAGAAACCCACTCTTCTCAAAAGGATACTTGCATATTTAATAGCATTCTCTTATTACATTTCATTTATTTGTAGCCAGGACCTGAATCAGGGGTTTCAGTGTACAATGTAAACAGAAAGACACACAGTGGCAATATTTTTTAAATTAATTTTTTTTTTTATATAAGAAACATGTAAATATTCTTCCCTTGAATAGAAAAATGAAACCGTTGCATTTTGGATTCATACTCCCTTTGATCAGTCTCCTAAATCCATACTATTTCCCTTCAACACAGACATAACCACTGTTACCAGCTTGAATATATATTTGCCTAATATATACATAGAAAATATATAATTCTATCATGTGGACTTGGGTTTTGCTATTATTTTTTACATAAATTGTAAACCACAAATATTTCACAATTAAATTTACTAAAAAAAGTCTTATCTAAATCAGTACATATAGATTTACATCATGATATTCTTAGAATAGACATATCCTGGTTCATTTAGCCATGTCCTTGTTGACAGACATCCAGGTTCTGTCATTTTCTCTCATTATAGACATTGTATTTTGTCACATGCTTGAGCCTTCTCCAACCTTGCCCTGCCTGGTCTTATTTCCCTCCCCTTGTGAAGCGGAAAATTTATTATTTATAATCCCTCAGAAGAAATGGAGTAGCCATCATGGTCAACAAGAGTCCAAAACGTAGTACTTGGATGCAGTCTCAAAAACGACAGAATGATCTCTGTTCGTCTTCAAGGCAAACCATTCAATATCACGGTAATCCAAGTCTATGCCCCAACCAGTTATGCTGAAGAAGTTGAAGTTGAAGGGTTCTATGAAGACCTACAAGACCTTTTAGAACTAACACCCCAAAAAGATGTCCTTTTCATTCTAGGGGACTGGAATGCAAAAGTAGGAAGTCAAGAAACACCTGGACTAACAGGCAAATTTGACCTTGGAATGCGGAATGAAGCAGGGCAAAGACTAATAGAGTTTTGCCAAGAAAATGCACTGGTCATAGCAAACACCCTTTTCCAACAACACAAGAGAAGACTCTACACATGGACATCACCAGATGGTCAACACCGAAATCAGATTGATTATATTCTTTGCAGCCAAAGATGGAGAAGCTCTATACAGTCAACAAAAACAAGACCAGGAGCTGACTGTGGCTCAGATCATGAACTCCTTATTACCAAATTCAGACTGAAATTGAAGAAATTAGGGAAAACCGCTAGACCATTCAGGTAAGACCTAAATCAAACCCCTTGTGATTATACAGTGGAAGTGAGAAATAGATTGAAGGGCCTAGATCTGATAGATAGAGTGCCTGATGAACTATGGAATGAGGTTCATGACATTGTACAGGAGACAGGGATCAAGACCATCCCCATGGAAAAGAAATGCAAAAAAGCAAAATGGCTCTCTGGGGAGGCCTTACAAATAGCTATGACAGGAAGAGAAGTGAAAAGCAAAGGAGAAAAGGAAAGAAATAAGCATCTGAATGCAGAGTTCCAAAGAATAGCAAGAAGAGATAAGAAAACCTTCTTCAGTGTTCAGTGCAAATAAATAGAGGAAAACAATAGAATGGGAAAGACTAGAGATCTCTTCAAGAAAATTAGAGATACCAAGGGAATATTTCATGCAAAGATGGGCTCAATAAAGGACAGAAATGGTATGGACCTAACAGAAGCAGAAGATATTAAGAAGAGGTGGCAAGAATACACAGAAGAACTGTACAAAAAAGATCTTCATGAGCCGGATAATCACGATGGTGTGATCACTCACCTAGAGCCAGATATCCTGGAATGTGAAGTCAAATGGGCCTTAGAAAGCATCACTATGAACAAAGTTAGTGGAGGTGATGGAATTCCAGTTGAGCTATTTCAAATCCTGAAAGATGATGCTGTGAAAGTGCTGCACTCAATATGCCAGCAAATTTGGAAAACTCAGCAGTGGCCACAGGACTGAAAAAGGTCAGTTTTCATTCCAGTCCCAAAGAATGTTCAAACTACCGCACAATTGCACTCATCTCACATGCTAGTAAAGTAATGCTCAAAATTCTCCAAGCCAAGCTTCAGCAATACGTGAACCATGAACTTCCTGACGTTCAAGCTGGTTTTAGAAAAAAGGCAGAGGAACCAGAGATCAAATTGCCAACATCCGCTGGATCATGGAAAAAGCAAGAGACTTCCAGAAACATATCTATTTCTGCTTTATTGACTATACCAAAGCCTTTTATTGTGTGAATCACAATAAACTGTGGAAAATTCTGAAAGAGATGTGAATACCAGACCACTTAACCTGCCTCTTGAGAAATCTGTATGCAGGTCAGGAAGCAACAGTTAGAACTGGACATGGAACAACAGACTGGTTCCAAATAGGAAAAGGAGTACGTCAAGGCCGTATATTGACACCCTGCTTATTTAACTTCTATGCAGAGTACATCATGAGAAACGCTGGGCTGGAAGAAACACAAGCTGGAATCAAGATTGCCGGGAGAAATACCAATAACCTCATATATGCAGATGACACCACCCTTATGGCAGAAAGTGAAGAGGAACTAAAAAGCCTCTTGAAGAAAGTGAAAGTGGGGAGTGAAAAAGTTGGCTTAAAGCTCAACATTCAGAAAACAAAGATCATGGCATCTGGTCCCATCACTTCATGGGAAATAGATGGAGAAACAGTGGAAACAGTGTCAGACTTTATTTTGGGGGGCTCCAGAATCACTGCCGATGGTGACTGCAGCCATGAAATTAAAAGATGCTTACTCCTTGGAAGAAAATTTATGACCAACCTAGATAGCATATTCAAAAGCAGAGACATTACTTTGCCAACTAAGGTCCATCTAGTCAAGGCTATGGTTTTTCCAGTAGTCATGTATGGATGTGAGAGTTGGACTGTGAAGAAGGCTGACTCTGAAGAATTGATGCTTTTGAACTGTGGTGTTGGAGAAGACTCTTGAGAGTCCCTTGAACTGCAAGGAGATCCAACCAGTCCATTCTAAAGGAGATCAGCCCTGGGATTTATTTGGTAGGAATGATGTTGATGCTGAAATTCCAATACTTTGGCCACCTCATGCGAAGAGTTGACTCATTGGAAAAGACTTTGATGCTGGGAGTGACTGGGGGCAGGAGGAGAAGAGGACAACAGAGGATGAGATGGCTGGATGGCATCACTGACTCAATGGATGTGAATCTGAGTGAACTCTGGGAGTTGGTGATGGACAGGGAGGCTTGGCGTGCTATGATTCATGGGGTCGGAAAGAGTCGGACACGACTGAGCAAATGAACTGAACTGAACTAAGGGTGCAAAAATAGTAAAAGTGTCCTTAAGAACTCTTTATATATATTTTTAGTAATTTAAAACCCCTGGGTCCCATTAAGATGATTTCTACATCCAGCTGGGGACAAATCACTGCTCTAGGAAAGAGAGTGCACCCAAGGAGGTAGAAGGAGAGTCAAAGGAGAATGGAGAGAGTAGAAAAGGAAAGAAAGTGAACAGGAAAGAGTAAGAAAGAGAAAGATGTAAAAGAATATGTATATAATAGTGCTCTCTGCAACAGAGTAAAACTGGAAATGTCTAGCAGAAAAGAAACAAGTAAAACTTGTCATATATATTCACAGAATATTATGTAGCATTAAAATAACAATTTGAAGACTGTGTAAGAGTATGAAAAAACTTCTGATATTAAGTTTAATAGTAATCTATAGGACATTTCACCCCAAAACAATGAATTTAACCTTTTTCTCAAGTGCACATGGAACCTTCTCCAGGATAGATCACATCCTGGGCCATAAATCTAGTCTTGGTAAATTCAAAAAAAATTGAAATCTTTCCAAGCATCTTTTCAGATCACAGTGTGTAAGATTAGATGTCAACTACAGGAAGAAAACTATTAAAAATTCAAACATAAGGAGGCTAAACAACAAGCTTCTGAATAACCAACAAATCACAAAAGAAATAAAAATAAATCAAAATATGCAGAGAAGTGAATGAAAATGAAAACACACAACCCCAAACCTATGGGATTCAGTAAAAGCAGTGCTAAGGGGAAGGTTCATAGCAATACAAGCTTACCTCAAGAAACAAGAGAAAAAATCAAATAAATCAAGTAAACCTAGCTCTACACCTAAAGGAACTAGAAAAAGAAGAAATGTTGAACCCCAGGGTTAGTAGAAGGAAAAAAATCATAAAAATTCGGGCAGAAACAAATGGAAAAGAAACAAAAGAGACCATAGCAAAAATCAACAAAGCTAAAAGCTGGTTCTTTGAGAAGATAAATAAAATAGACAAACCATTAGCCAGACTCATCAAGAAACAAAGGGAGAAGAATCAAATCAAAAAAATTAGAAATGAAAATGGAGAAATCACAACAGACAACAAAGAAATACAAAGGATCATAAGAGACTAGTATCAGCAATTATATGAAAATAAAATGGACAACTTGGAAGAAATGGAAAAATTCTTAGAAAAGTATAACTATCCAAAACTGAACCAGGAAGAAATAGAAAATCTTAACAGACCCATCACAAGCACAGAAATCAAAACTGTAATCAGAAATCTTCCAGCAAACAAAAGCCCAGGACCAGACAGATTCACAGATGAATTCTACAAAAAATTTAGAGAAGAGCTAACACCTATCCTACTCAAACTCTTCCAGAAACTTGCAGAGGAAGGTAAACTGCCAAACTCATTCTATGAGGCCACCATCACACTAATACCAAAACCAGACAAAGATGCCACAAAAAAAGAAAACTACAAGCCAATATCACTGATGAACATAAATCCAAACATCCTTAATAAAATTCTAGCAAACAGAATCCAACAACATATTAAAAAGATCTTACATCATGACCAAGTGGGCTTTATCCCAGGGATGCAAGGATTCTTCATCATTTGCAAATAGATCACTGTGATATACNTACAAGCCAATATCACTGATGAACATAAATCCAAACATCCTTAATAAAATTCTAGCAAACAGAATCCAACAACATATTAAAAAGATCCTACATCATGACCAAGTGGGCTTTATCCCAGGGATGCAAGGATTCTTCATCATTTGCAAATAGATCACTGTGATATACCACATTAACAAATTGAAAGGCAAAAACCATATGGTTATCTCAATAGATGCAGATAAATCCTTTGACAAAATTCAACACCCATTTATGATTAAAAACCCTCCAGAAAGCCTAGAAGGAACATACCTCAACATAATAAAAGCCATATATGATAAACCCACAGCAAACATTGTCTTCAATGGTGAAAAATTGAAAGCATTTCCCCTAAAGTCAGAAACAAAACAAGGGTGACCACTCTCACCACTACTATTCAACATAGTTTTGGAAGTTTTAGCCACAGCAATAAGAGAAGAAATAGAAATAAAAGGAATCCAGATTGAAAAAGAAGATGTAAAACCCTAAAGACTCCACCAGGAAATTACTAGAGTTAATCAATGAATATAGTAAAGTTGCAGGATATAAAATTAACACACAGAAATCCCTTGCATTCCTATACACTAACAATGAGAAAACAGAGAAATTGAGGAAACAATTCCATTCACCATTGCAATGAAGAGAATAAAATATTTAGGAATAAATCTACCTAAAGAAACAAAAGACCTATATATAGAAAGCTATAGAACACTGATGAAAGAAATCAAAGATGACAAATCAAATAAATGGAGAAATATACCATGTTCATAGATTGGAAGAATCAATATAGTGAAAATGAGTATACTACCCAAAGCAATCTATAGATTCAATGCAATCCCCTCAAGCTACCAACGGTATTTTTCACAGAATTAGAACAAATAATTTCACAATTTGTATGGAAATACAAAAAACCTCGAATAGCCAGAGCAATCTTGAGAAAGGAGAATGGAACTGGAGGAATCAACCTGCCTGACTTCAGGCTATACTACAAAGCTACAGTCATCGACAGTATGGTAGTGGCACGAAGACAGAAATATAGATCAATAGAACAAAATAGAAAGCCTAGAGACAAATCCACACACCTATGGACACCTTATCTTTGACAAAGGAGGCAAGAATATACAATGGAAAAAGATCATCTCTTTAACAAGTGGTGCTGGGAAAACTAGTCAACCATTTGTAAAAGAATGAAAGTAGAACACTTTGTATCATCATACACAAAAATAAACTCAAAATGGATTAAGATCTAATTGTAAGACCAGAAACTATAAAGCTCCTGGAGGAAAACATAGGCAAAACACTCTCTGACATAAATCACAGCAGGATCCTCTATGACCCACCTCCCAGAATATTGGAAATAAAAGCAAAAATAAACAAATTGGACCTAATTAAACTTAAAAGCATTTACACAATGAAGGAAACTATAAGCAAGGTGGAAAGGCAGCCTTGAGAATGGGAGGAAATAATAGTAAACTAACTAACTGACCAAGAATTAATCTCAAAAATATACAAGCAGCTCCTGAAGCTCAATTCCAGAAAAAATAAACGATTCAATCAAAAAGTGGGCCAAAGAACTAAACAGACATTTCTCCAAAGAAGACATACAGATGGCTAACGAAAACATGAACAGATGCTTGTCATCAGTCATCATTAGAAAAACGCAAATCAAAACCACAATGAGGTACCATCTCACACAAGTCAGATTGGCTGCTATCAAAAGGTCTACAAACAATAAATGCTGGAGAGGGTGTGGAGAAAAGGGAACCCTCTTACACTGTTGGTGGGAATGCAAACTAGTACATCCACTATGGAGAACACTGTAGATTCTTTAGAAACTGGAAATAGAACTGCTATATAATGCAGCAACGCCCCTGCTGGGCATACACACCGAGGAAAGCAGAATTGAAAGAGACACGTGTACCCCAATGTTCATCACAGCACTGTTTATAATAGCCAGGGCATGGAAGCAACCTAGATGTCCATCAGCAGATGAATGGATGAGAAAGCTGTGGTACATATACACAATGGAATATTACTCAGCCATTAAATAGAATACATTTGAATCAGTTCTAATGAGGTGGATGAAACTGGAGCTTATTATACAGAGTGAAGTAAGTCAGAAAGAAAAACACTAATTCAGTATACTAACACATATATATGGAATTTAGAAAGATGGTAATGATAACCCTATATTTGGGACAGTGAAGGAGACACAGATGTATAGAACAGTCTATTGGACTCTGTGGGAGAAGGCGAGGGTGGGATGATTTGGGAGAATGGCATTGAAACATGTATATTATCATATGTGAAACAGATCGCCAGTCTAGGTCCGATGCATGAGACAGGGTGCTTAGGGCTGATGCACTGGGATGACCCAGAGAGATGGGATGGGGAGGGAGGTGGGAGGGCGGGTTCAGGATAGGGACATGTGTACACCCATGGCTGATTCATGTCAATGTATGGCAAAAACCACTACAATATTGTAAAGTAATTAGCCTCCAAGTAAAATAAATAAATTTTTAAAAAGTTAAAAAGTAGACTGTAAAATTAAAACTATATAATATTNTAGTGGGAATTAATGTCAATGTTTGGCAAAACCAATACAGTAATGTAAAGTAAACCGAAGTTAGAATAAAAATTAAAAATTAAAAAAAAATAAAATAAAACTATATAATAATAACAACCATGTAAAATGATGCAGACATATAAAATGGAAAGAGAATACAGACAAAACAACTTGATTTGTTATAGTAACAGAATTGTGGGTATACTATTATTATTACTTACATTAATATTGTCATAATAGTATGTTGTGCAATATTTAATATTAAATAGCAACAAAAAGAAGAAAGGAAAATAAATAAAATGGATATGGTGAAGAAGAGAGGGAGAGAAGGGCATGGAAGATGAAATAAGAAAGGAGAAGAGAGGTGAGGAGAGAAGGACTGGAGTCATGTTTTGAAGGCTGGGCCATCTTTAGCCATAGAAGCAATGTCAGCGATAGTGTTGACTCAGGCTCTTCCAGGCTCCTTGGACGGAAAACAGTTTCCACTGTACACAGATATTTACCTTCCACCCTCTTCCCTTTGATATTTTTTTAAAGCCAGTGAAGATGTTAGGGATACCAAGCACAGGATTTTAAAGAACTCAGATCCTAGTGCCTAGAGAGAGATGTGTGAGCAAACAATTATAGACAGTCAACAAAAGCTCAAATAGAGGTCTGATATACTATAGGTGGAGGTTGTAGTGTCCCAGAAGTCTTCACAAGCAAGGGACATTTGAGCTGCATTTCGAAGAATGAGCAGGAGATTATCAGACAGAGAAAAGGGGGCAGCATTCTAGGCAGAAGGCACAAGTGCAAAGGCACCAGGGCCTAAACACACACACTATCATTCAGTATAGCTAAACTTAGGGTTTGGGAGAAACATAGGTAAGAGATGAGGCCTTGAATTTATTCTAAGGGCAATGAGAAGCATTAAAACATTTAATCAGAGCAACATCATACTCTAATTTGTGCTTTATAAGATGACCATTGAGGCCATGAACAAACTGGGTGGCAGTAGGACAAAGTGGAGAGAAGAAACATAAATTAGGACATTATTGCAAGAGTTCTGATAAGAAAGAGCAAGACCCTAAACTGGGGCAATTAATGGGATGAGAGTAGAGGAATTAATTCATGAAATTTTATGTAGAAATAATAAAGCTTTATTCATTAATTCATGAGCTCAGTCGTGTCCGACTCTGTGACCCCACGGACTGCAGCACGCCAGGACCCCTGCCCACCACCAACTCCCGGAACCACCCAAACCCACATCCATCACGTCAGTGATGCCATCCAGCCATCTCATCCTCTGTCATCCCTTTCTCCTCCCGCCCTCAATCTTTCCCAGCACCAGGGACTTTTCAAATGAGTCAGCTCTTCACATCAGGTAGCCAGAGTATTGGAGTTTCAGCTTTAACATCAGTCCTTCCAATGAACACCCAGGACTGATCTCCTTTAGGATGTACTGGTTGGATCTCCTTGCAGTCCAAGGGACTCTCAAGAGTCTTCCCCAACACCACAGTTCAAAAGCATCAATTCCTCGGTCCTCAGCTTTCTTTATGACCAAACTCTCACACCCATACATGACTACTGGAAAAACCATAGCTTTGACTAGACAGACCTTTGTTGGGAAAGTAATGTCTCTGCTTTTTAATATGATGTCTAGGTTTGTCATAGCTTTTTTCCCAAGGAGCAAGCATCTTTTAGTTTCATGGCTGCAGACACAATCTGCAGTGATTTTGGAGCCCCCCTCCCACCCCCCACGCAAATAAAGTCTATCACTGTTTCCATTGTTTGTCCATGTATTTGCCACGGACTGATGGGACCGGATGATATGATCTTAGTTTCCTGAATGTTGAGTTTTAAGTCAGCTTTTTCACTTTCCTCTTTCACTTTGATCAAGAGGCTTTTTAGTTCTTCACTTTCTGTGATAAAGGTGGTATCATCTGCATCTCTGAGGTTATTGATATTCCTCGTGACAATCTTGATTCTAGCTTGTGCTTCGTCCAGTCGTAATGCTCCAACTATCCTAAAATTCTGCTTATTCACATGCTAGCAAGGTTCAGTTCAGTTCAGTTCAGTCGCTCAGTCGTGTCCGACTCTTTGCGACCCCATGAATCACAGCACGCCAGGCCTCCCTGTCCATCACCATTTCCTGGAGTTCACTCAGACTCACATCCATCGAGTCCGTGATGCCATCCAGCCATCTCATCCTGGTCGTCCCCTTCTCCTCCTGCCCCCAATCCCTCCCAGCATCAGAGTCTTTTCCAATGAGTCAACTCTTCGCATGAGGTGGCCAAAGTACTGGAGCTTCAGCTTTAGCATCATTCCTTCCAAAGAAATCCCAGGATTAATCTCCTTCAGAATGGACTCGTTGGATCTCCTCCAGCAAGGTTATACTCATAATATTTCAAGCTAGACTTTCAGTAGTAAATGAATTGAGAATGTACAAGCTGGCTTTAGAAAAGGAAACCAGAGATCAAATTCCCAACATTAATTGGATCATGGAGAAAGCAAGGGTATCCCAGAAAAATCATCTACTTCTGCTTCATTTACTATACTGAAGCCTTTGTGTGGATCACAGCAAACTGTATAAAATTCCTAAAGAGATTGGGAATACCAGACCACTTACCTGTCTTTCAAGAAACCTGTATGTGGGTCAAGAAGCAACAGTTAGAACCTGACATGAAACAACTGACTGGTTCAAAACTGGGAAAGGAGTACAACAAGCTGTATATTGTCACCTTGCTTATTTAACTTATATACAGAGTACATCATGTGAAACGACAGACTGGATGACTCACAAGCCGTAGTCAAGCTTTCTGGGAGAAATATCAACAACCTCAGATATGCAGATGATACCACTCTAATGGCAGAAAGTGAAGAGGAACTAAAGAGCCTCTTGAGAGGGTGAAAGAGGAGATTAAAAAGCCTGGCTTAAAACTCAGCATTCAAAAAATAGATCATGACACCCAGTCCCTTCACTTCATGGCACGTAGATGAGGAAAAAGTGGAAACTGTGACAGATTTTCTTTTCTTGGGCTCCAAAATCACTGCAAAGCATCTACTTCTGCTTTATTGACCATGCCAAAGCCTTTGACTGTGGAACAAACTATGGGACAAACTATGGAAAATTCTTAAAGAGATGGGAATATCAGACCACCTGACCTGCCTCCTGAGAAATATGTATGCGGGTCAAGAAGCAACAGTTAGAACCAGACATGGAACAACAGACTGGTTCTAAATAGGGAAAGGAGCATGTCAAGGCTGTATACTGTCACCCTGGTTATTTAACTTACATCATACATCATGTGAAATGCCAGGCTGGATGAAGCACAAGCTGGAATCAAGATTGCCGGGAGAAATATCAATAACCTCAGATATGCAGATGACACCACCCTTACGGCAGAAAGTGAAGAAGAACTAAAGAGCCTCTTGATGAAAGTGAAAGAGGAGAGTGAAAAAATTGGCTTAAAACTCAACATTCAAAAAACTAAGATTATGGGATCCAGTCCCATCAGTTCATGGAAAATAGATGGGGAAACAGTGGAAACAGTGAGAGACTTTATTTTGGAGGGCTCCAAAATCCCTGCAGATGATGACTGCAGCCTTGAAATTAAAAGTCACTTGCTCCTTGGAAGAAAAGTTATGACCAACCTAGGCAGTATATTAAAAAGCAGAGACATTGCCAATAAAGATTCATCTAATCAAAGCTGTGTTTTTTCCAATAGTCATGTATGGATGTGAGTTGGACTATAAAGAAAGCTGAGCATCAAAGAATTGATGCTTTTGAACTGTGGAGAAGACTCTTGAGAGTCCCTTGGACTGCAAGGAGATCCAACTAGTCCATCCTAAAGGAAACCAGTCCTGAATGCTCATTGGAAGGACTGATGCTGAAGCTGAAACTCCAATACTTTGGCCACCTGATGCGAAGAACTGACTCCTTTGAAAAGACCATGATGCTGGGAAAGATCGAAAGTGGTGTGAGAAGGGGCTGACAGAGAACGAGATGGTTGGATGGCATCACTGACTTAATGGACATGATTTTGAGTAAACTCCGGGAGTTGGTAATGGACAGGGAGGCCTGGTGTGCTGCAGTCATGGGGTCACGGAGTTGGACACTGAGTGACTGAACTGAAAATCACTTGGACGGTGACTGTGCTGTGCTAACTTGCTTAAGTTGTGTCTGACTCTTTGGGACCCTATGGAGTGTAGCCCATCAGGCTCCTCTGTTCACGGGATTCTCTAGGCAAGAATACTGGAGTGGGTTGCCATGCCCTTCTCCAGGGGATCTTCCTGACTCAGGGATGGTACCTGTGTCTCCTTCACTGGTACTAGCACCACTTTACCACTAGTGCCACCTGGGAAGCTCCATGGTAGTGAATACAGCCATGAAATTTAAAAACTCTTGCTTCTTAGAAGAAAAGCTGTGACAAACCTAGACAATATAGTAAAAAGCAGAGACATCTCCTTGATGACAAATGTCCATATAGTCAAAGCTATGGTTTCCTCCAGTAGTCATGTACAGATGTGACAGTTAGACCATAAAGAAAGCTGAGTACAAAAAACCTGATGCTTTCAAATTGTGGTGCTGGAGAAGACTCCTGAGAGTCCCTTGGACTGCAAGGAGATCAAATCAGTCACTCCTAAAAGAAATAGACCCTGATAATCATTGGAAAGACTGATGCTAAAGCTGAAGCTCCAAAAACTTTGGTCATCTGACTCATTGGGAAAGACCCTGATGGTGGGAAAGACTGAAGGCAAAAGAAGGGG
Organism: Redunca redunca; assembly: GCA_006410935.1. NCBI lineage: Eukaryota > Metazoa > Chordata > Mammalia > Artiodactyla > Bovidae > Redunca > Redunca redunca. The sequence goes on along the minus strand of SJYQ01003356.1, from coordinate 239,454 downwards.
CAGAGGGTCAAATGGTTAGCACCATTGACTCAATGGACATGAATTTCAGCAAACTCTGGAAGATAGTGGAGGTCAGAGGAGCCTGGTACATTGCAGATCATGGGGTCATAACAAGTCAGACCCAACTTAGCAACTGAATGACAAGTCAGTCAGTGATCAAATAGAGTGTCTTAAGAGAGAAAGTTGGACGGGTAGACAGCCGGTTACAGACTGAAGAGAAGGAGAAGCCTTGAGAGGCCAGGAATCAATGGGTTATGAGAAGGGAGGGAGGAGAGTTCTAGGATGACTTCCCAGTTTCTGTTTCAGAGGTTGAGTGGATCCAGTGGCTGACATGAGGGGCACAGGGTAAGGGTGTGTCTTGAGGCACACGGTCATTTTCATTTGGGTCTCTCCATTTCCTTGAGAAAGGCCAGTTGTGGCTTAGGGAGCCTGTTATTGCCTTCCCAATTATATGAATTTATGGAAGGCACCTAGAAAAGTCCCTGTCACACAGTAAGTGCTCAGTAACTGTTAAATGAAGAAAACAAGTAAGAAGTGCAGAGACTTACAGCAAGATTCATATATACCGTGCTGCCTCTGTTCATAAGATCAAGCTCAGTGCGTGGCCCACTGACTCTTAAAGGCAGTATACCAGAAACTTCTGACAGAACTAAACCTCAGCCTCCCAAAAAGAGGTTATTAAAGAGTGTGAATATAAACATGCAAAAATAGAGCTTACTGTTTGTAGCCTGGTCTCCTGCAAAGAAAAGCATAGATGCAGCAGAGGGATCTCAGCAGTTTATTCCCATCAAAAGGTACTTGCATTGCCTCATTTGTTTGAAGAATGCATACTGTGAACTTTGAAAATCACCTCATTGCTTGATATCATGGAAGAAGTCACCCAAGTTTTGAATTTTCTTTGTTCTTGTGCTTTTATTATTGTTGGTTTACTGAAATTTTAGAAGATGAAACGGTATGAAAATATTATTTGTATCAATGCTCTTGTGTAGTGAAGTCGAAAATTTGCTTGAGAAGTTTACTGAACTGCTTCTCCACCACAGGGAATTAAAAAGCTTTGAAGGACTCAACTCTTCAGACTTCAGGCCACTCATATCTTCTGTATGTGACCAGACTTGTAAACACTCTGATCCTGAAAGTGAAACACTGCTGATGCATTGGATGGAGGAAGTACTCATGTTGAGCTTAAGCTGGATGTGTGGACTAAGTGACTGACCACTGGAAC
>SJYQ01003356.1:210133-232484 GCA_006410935.1 Redunca redunca | reverse complement strand
TAGCCACTCTGACAGACTTTATTTTTTTGGGCTCCAAAATCACTGCAGATGGTGACTGCAGCCATGAAATTAAAAGACACTTACTCCTTGGAAGAAAAGTTATGACCAACCTAGATAGCATATTGAAAAGCAGAGATATTACATTGCCAACAAAGGTCCGTCTAGTCAAGGCTATGGTTTTTCCAATAGTCATGTACGGATGTGAGAGTTGGACTGTGAAGAAAGGTGAGTGCCAAAAAATTGATGCTTTTGAACTGTGGTGTTGGAGAAGACTCTTGAGACTCTCTTGGACTGCAAGGAGATGCAACCAGTCCATTCTGAAGGAGATCAGCCCTGGGATTTCTTTGGAAGGACTGATGCTAAAGCTGAAACTCCAGTACTTTGGCCACGTCATGCGAAGAGTCGACTCATTGGAAAAGACTCTGATGCTGGGAGGGATTGTGGCCAGGAGGAGAAGGGGATGACAGAGGACGAGATGGCTGGATGGCATCACCGACTCGATGGACGTGGGTCTGAATGAACTCCGGGAGTTGGTGATGGACAGGGAGGCCTGGTGTGCTGCAATTCATGGGGTCGCAAAGAATCAGACACAACTGAGTGACTGAACTGAACTGAACTCTGACAGGTATATATAGTGATTTTAATTTCTTAACTAGAATGCTTAACACATCAATTTTAGTCTGCTTTCTTTTTTTATTGAAGTGTAGTTGATCTATAATATTGTTTATATCTGCTATACAGCAAAGTGATTAAGATACACACACACACATATGCTCAGGTGTTCAACTGCTTCAGTTGTGTCTGACTCTTTGCTACCCTATGGACTGTAGAATACCAGGCTCCTCAGTCCATGGGATTTTCCTGTAAGAATACTGGAGTGAGTTACCATGCCCTCCTCCAGGGGATCTTCCCCATCCATGGATCGACCTTACATCTCCTGTGTCTCCTGCATTGTACGCAGATTTCTTTCCCACAGAGCCATTCTGTTTTATATTACTTTTCCAATAAGGTTTATCTCAGGACATTGATACAATTCCTTGTGCTATAGAGTAGGACTTTATTATCTATCTATTCTATATGTAATCGTTTACATCTACTAACCCCAAACTCCCAGTCCAATCCTCTCCCATCCCTCTCCCTTGGAAACCACAGATCTGTTCTCGCTTTCTGTGATCTTGTTTCTGCTTTGTATACAAGTTCCTATTTTAGATTCCACAAGCAACTGATATCATATGGTGTTTGTTTTTCTCTTTCTGACTTACTTACTTTACTTAGTATGATAATCTCTACTTGCGCCAATGTTAATGCGAAAGACATTACTCCATCCTTTTCTATGGCTAGTATTATTCCCTCATTTATATCTTCCTTATCCATCCATCTGTCAATGGACATTTGGGTTGTCTCTATGTCTTGGCTATTGTGAGTAGAGCTGTCATGAACATAGGGGTATGTGTATCTCTTTAAATTATAGTTTCACTCAGATATATGTCCAGGAGTGGGATTGCAGATCATATGGTAAATCTATTTTTAGTTTTCGGAGGAGCCTACATACTGTTTTCCATAGTGGCTGCACCAACTTACATTCCCACCAACAGTGTAGGAGTGTTCCATTTTCTCTACATCTTCTCTAGCATTTGTTACTTGCAGACTTTTTAATAATGCCACTCGGAGTGGTATAAGGTGGTACCTCATTGTAGTTTTGACTTGCATTTCTCTAATCATTAGCGATGTTGAGCATCTTTTCATGTGTTTATTGGCCATCTGTATGTCTTCTGCCCATTTTTCAATTGGATAGCTTGTTTTTGTTGTTGTTGTTGTTGTTGTTGTTGAGTTGCATGAGCTTTGTATATTTGGAAATTAAGTCCTTATTAATCACATTGTTTGCAAATATTTTCTCCCATTCCACAGGCTGTTCTTTTGTTTTGTTCATGGGTTCCTTTGCTATGAAAAAGCTTGTAAGTTTGATTAGTTTGCTTTTTGTTTATTTTTGTTTTTAGTTCTATTACCTTGGGAGACTGACCTAAAAAAACTTTAATATAATTGCCTATGTTCTCTTCTAGGAATCTTACGGTGCCTTGTCTTATGTTTAAGTATTTAAGCCATTGTTAGTTTATTTTTGTGCATGGTGTGAGGATGTGTTCTAACTACATTGATTTACATGCATCTGTGCAACTTTCCCAGCCCAACTTGCTGAAAAGACTGTCTTTCCCCCATTGAATATTCTTGTCTCCTTTGTAAAACATTAATTATCCATGTTTGTGGGTTTTTTCCTTGGCTCTCTATTATGTTCCATTAATCTTTATGGTTAATTTTGTGCCAATACCATACTGTTTTGATTATTGTAGCCTTGTGGTATTGTCTGAAATCTGGGTGAGTTATGCCTCTTGCTTTGTTCTTTTTCCTGAGAATTGCTTTGGCAATTTTTTTTTATGATTCCNATTATTGTAGCCTTGTGGTATTGTCTGAAATCTGGGTGAGTTATGCCTCTTGCTTTGTTCTTTTTCCTGAGAATTGCTTTGGCAATTTTTTTTTTATGATTCCATACAAATTTTTGGATTATTTGTTCCAGTCTGTGAAAAATGTCATGGGTAATTCGACAGGGATTGTATTAAATCTGTATATGGTTTTGAGTAGTATGGTCATTTTACCAATATTAATTCTTCCAATCCAAGAGCATGGAATATCTTTCCATTTCTTGAAATCATATTTAATTTTCTTTATTAATATTTTATAGTTCTTAGCATATGTCTTTCACCTTCTCAGGTTTAAGGGCTTTTTTTAGTGCAATTTAACAAGGTATTGGTACTTTTTTTTTTTTTTTTACATTCTCTTTCTGATATTTCACTTAAAGTTATTATAAATAAATGGAACTGATTTCTCCACGTTAATATTATATCCTGCTACCTTCTGAATTCATTTATCATTTCTGGTAGTTCTGTGTGGCATCTTTTGGGTTTTCTATATATAACATCTTATCACCTGCATATAATGACAACTACCTCTTCCCTTCCAATTTGCACATGTTTTATTTTTTTTCTTCTCTGTTTTCTGTGGCTAGGACTTCCAATACTATATTGAAAAGAAGTGATGACAGTGGCCATCCTTGTCTCATTGCAGATTTTAGCAGGAGGGCTTTCAGGGTTTCATTGTTGAGTACTATATTGGCTGTCAGTTTCTCATAAATAGCTTCCATTTTATTTTAATTTTTTAATTATAGCATAGTTGCTCTATAGTGTTGTGTTAGCTTCTGCTGGAGAGAAAAGTGAGTCAGATACACACACACACACACACACACACACACACACACACACACAAACACCCCAACTGCTTTTTAGATTTCCTTCTCAGTTAGGTCAGCACAGATCATTGAGTAGAGTTCCCTGTGCTATACAACAGATTCTCATTAGTTATCCATTTTATACATAGATCAGGTTTCCCTGGTAAAGAATCTGCCTGCAATGCAGGAGATACAGGTTTAATTCCTGGGTGGGGAAAATTCTCTGGAGAAGGAAATGTCAACCCACTCCAGTATTCTTGCCTGGAAAACCCAGTGAACAGAAGCACGTGGTGGGCTACAGTCCACGGGCTCATGAAGAGTCTGACACAACTTAGCAACTAAACCATCACCACCATATATGTCAATCCCAATCTCCCAATTTGTCCCACACCCCATCCCCCCCAGTAACCTTAAATTTGTTCTCTACATCTGTAACTCTATTTCTACTTTTCAAATAAGTTCAACTGTACCATTTTTCTGTCTCAGTCTCTGTGGGGTCTCTGGTCCTGGTGCGCACAAGGTTTGTTTGAGCCCTCTGAGCATCTCTGGCGGGTATGAGGTTTGATTCTAAATGTGATTTCAGCACTCCTACCATCTTATTGGCACTTCCCCTTTGCTCTTGGACATGGGGTATCTCCTCACAGCCACTCCAGCACCACATAGCCACCGCTCCAGGGTCATGCAGTCACTGCTCCAGCATCTACCATCTTGCTGGGGCTTCTCTGCCTGTAGATGTGGGGTACATCCTCTTTCCAGTGCTGTGCAGCTGCCACTCCAGAGGAGGTACCAGTCAGCAGTGGAGTGCCACAGGGGTGGTGGCTCTGGGTGCAGCAGATTTGAGTATGACATAAGCCCTCTTGGAGAAGATTGTCATTAACCTCACCATAGAGCCTTCAGAACTTACACAGGACTTGGAAACAGACTCTTGGAGGGCACAAACAGAACTCTGGCTGCACCAGAACCCAGGAGAAAGGAGCAGTGACCCCACAAATGATGGACCCAGACTTGCCTGTGAGTGTCCAGAAGTTTTTGGCAGAGGAATGGGTCAGAGGTGATCTGCTACAGGGTGGGGGCACTGAGTGTAGCAGTGCATGCATGGGACCTTCTGAAGGAGGTACCCATTGTATTCATTACCTCCACCATAGTTTGGCCCCAGGTACATAACAGGGAGGGAACATAGCCCCACCCATCAACAGAAAATTGGATTAACGGTTTACTGAGCATGTCCCTGCTTATCAGAACAAGACCTAGTTTCCCCCTCAGTCAGTTTCTCCTATAAGGAAGCATCCATAAGCCTCATTTTTTTCTAAGTTTAATTTGCATTTTTTAAAATTAATTACTTTAACTTGAGGCTAATTACTTTACAATATTGTAGTGGTTTTTGCCAAACATTGACATGAATCAGCCATGGGTGCACATGTGTTCCCCATCCAGAACCACCCTCCCACCTCCTTCCCCATCCCATCACCCAGGGTCATCTCAGTGCACCAGCCCTGAGCACCCTGTCTCATGCATCAAACCTGGACCAGTAATCTGCTTCATATATGGTAATATACACGTTTCAACACTACCCTCACAAATCATCCCACCCTCCCCTTCTCCCACTGAGTCCAAAAGACTGTTCTTGACATCTGTGTCTCTTTTGCTGTCTCGCATATAGGGTCATCGTTACCATCTTTCTAAATTCCATATATATGCGTTAGTATACTGTATTGGTGTTTTACTTTCTGACTTACTTCACTCTGTATAATAGGCTCCAGTTTCATCCACCTGATTAGAACTGACTCAAATGCATTCTTTTTAATGGCTGAGTAATATTCCATTGTGTATATGTACCACAGCTTTCTTATCCATTTGTCTGCCAATGGACATCCAGGTTGCTTCCATGTCCTGGCTATTGTAAACAGTGCTGCGATTAACACTGGGGTACACGTGTCTCTTTCAATTTTGCTTTCCTCAGTGTGTATGCCCAGCAGGGGGTTTTCTGGGTTATATGGCAGTTCTGTTTTCAGTTTCTAAGGAATCTCCACACTGTTCTCCATAGTGGCTGTACTAGTTTGCATTCCCACCAACTGTGTAAGAGGGTTCCTTTTTCTCCACACCCTGTTTGTAGAGTTTTTGATAGAAGCCAATCTGACTTGTGTGAGATGGAACCTCATTGTGGTTTTGATTTGCATTTTTTCTGATAATGACTGATGATGAACATCTTTTCATGTGGTCGTTAGTCATCCGTATGTCTTCTTTGGAGAAATGTCTGTTTAGTTCTTTGGCCCAGTTTTTGATTGAATCATTTATTTTTCTGGAATTGAGCTTCAGGAGCTGCTTGTATATTTTTGACATTAATTTTTGGTCATTTGGTTCGTTTACTATTATTTCTTCCCATTCTCAAGGCTGCCTTTCCACCTTGCTTATAGTTTCCTTCATTGTGTAAACGCTTTTAAGTTTAATTAGGTCCCATTTGTTTATTTTTGCTTTTATTTCCAATATTCTGGGAGGTGGGTCATAGAGGATCCTGCTGTGATTTATGTCAGAGAGTGTTTTGCCTATGTTTTCCTCTAGGAGTTTTATAGTTTCCGGTCTTACGTTTAGATCTTTAATCCATTTTGAGTTTATTTTTGTGTATGGTGATACAAAGTGTTCTGGTTTCATTCTTTCACAAGTGGTTGACCAATTTTCCCAGCACCACTTGTTAAAGAGATGGTCTTTTTTTCATGGTATAGTCTTGCTTCCTTTGTCAAAAATAAGGTGTTCATAGGTATGTGGATTTGTCTCTGGGCTTTCTATTTTGTTCCATTGATCTATATTTCTGTCTTTGTGCCACTACCATACTGTCGATGACTGTAGCTTTGTAGTATAGCCTGAAGTCAGGCAGGTTGATTCCTCCAGTTTCATAATTCTTTCTCAAGATTGCTCTGGCTATTCGAGGTTTTTTGTATTTCCATACAAATTGTGAAATTATTTGTTCTAGTTCTGTGAAAAATACCGTTGGTACTTGATGGGGATTGCATTGAATCTATAGATTGCTTTGGGTAGTATGCTCATTTTCACTATATTGATTCTTCTGATCCATGAACATGATTTATTTCTCCATCTGCTTGGGTCATCTTTGATTTCTTTCATCGGTGTTTTATAGCTTTCTATATATAGGTCTTTTATTTCTTTAGGTAGATTTATTCACCACCCTTATGGCAGAAAGTGAAGAGGAACTAAAAAGCCTCTTGATGAAAGAGAAAGTGGAGAGTGAAAAAGTTGGCTTAAAGCTCAACATTCAGAAAATGAAGATCATGGCATCCGGTCCCATCACTCCATGGGAAATAGATGGAGAAACAGTGGAAACAGTGTCAGACTTTATTTTTTAGGGCTCCAGAATCACTGCAGATGGTTACTGCACCCATGAAATTAAAAGACGCTTCCTCCTTGGAAAAAAAGTTATGACCAACCTAGATAGCATATTCAAAAGCAGAGACATTACTTTGCCAACTAAAGTCTGTCTAGTCAAGGCTATGGTTTCTCCTGTGGTCATGTATGGATGTGACAGTTGGACTGTGAAGAGGGCTGAGAGCCGAAGAATTGATGCTTTTGAACTGAGGTGTTGGAGAAGACTCTTGAGAGTCCCTTGGACTACAAGGAGATCCAACCAGTCCATTCTGAAGGAGATCAACCCTGGGATTTCTTTGGAAGGAATGATGTTAAAGCTGAAACTCCAGTACTTTGGCCACCTCATGCGAAGAGTTGACTCATTGGAAAAGACTCTGATGCTGGGAAGGATTGGGGCCAGGAGGATAAGGGGACGACCGAGGATGAGATGGCTGGATGGCATCACCGACTCGATGGACGTGGGTCTGAGTGAACTCCGGGAGTTGGTGATGGACAGGGAGGCCTGGCGTACTGCGATTCATGGGGTCGCAGAGAGTCGGACACGACTGAATGACTGAACAGTACTGAATTTAACTGATTCCTAAGTATTTTATTCTTTTCGTCGCAATGGTGAATGGAATTATTTCCTTAATTTCTCTTTCTGTTTTCGCATTGTTAGTGTATAGGAATGTAAGGGATTTCTTCGTGCTAATTTTATATCTTTCAACTTTACTATATTCATTGATTCAGTTCAATTCAGTTTAGTCACTCAGTCGTGTCTGACTCTCTTCGACGCCATGAATCACAGCACGCCTGGCCTCCCTGTCCATCACCAACTCCTGGAATTCACTCAAACTCATGTCCATCAAGTCAGTGATGCCATCCAGCCATCTCATCCTCTGTCATCCCTTTCTCCTCCTGCCCCCAATCCCTCCCAGCATCAGGGTCTTTTCCAATGAGTCAACTCTTTGCATGAGGTGGGAAAAGTATTGAAGTTTCAGCTTCGGCATCAATCCTTCCAATAAACACCCAGGACTGATCTCCTTCAGAATGGACTGGTTGGATCTCCTTGCAGTCCAAGGGACTCTCAAGAGTCTTCTCCAACACCACAGTTCAAAAGTATCCATTCTTTAGTGCTCAGCTTTCCTCACAGTCCAACTCTCACATCCATACATGACCACTGGAAAAACCAGAGCTTTAACTAGACAGAGCTTTGTTGGCAAAGTAATATTCTCTGTTTCTCAATATACTATCTAGGTTGGTCATAACTTTCCTTCCAAGAAGTAAGTGTCTTTTAATTTCATGGCTGCAATCACCATCTGCAGTGATTTTGGAGCCCCTCAAAATAAAGTGTAACACTGTTTCCACTGTTTCCCCATCTATTGCCCATGAAGTGATGGGACCAAATGCCATGATCTTCGTTTTCTGAATGTTGAGCTTTAAGCCAACTTTTTCCGTCTCATCTTTCACTTTCATCAAGAGGCTTTTTCGTTCCTCCTCACTTTCTCCCATAAAGGTGGTGTCATCTGCATATCTGAGGTTACTGATATTTCTCCCAGCAATCTTGATTCCAGCCTGTGCTTCTTCCAGCCCAGCGTTTCTCATGATGAACTCGACATAGAAGTTAAATAATCAGGGTGACAATATACAGCCTTGACTTACTCCTTTCCCTATTTGGAACCAGTCTGTTGTTCCATGTCCAGTTCTAACTGTTGCTTCCTGACCTGCATACAGATTTCTCAAGAGGCAGGTCAGGTGGTCTGGTATTCCCATCTCTTTCAGAATTTTCCACAGTTTATTGTGATCCACACAGTCAAAGGCTTTGGCATAGTCAATAAAGCAGAAATAGATGTTTTTCTGGAACTCTCTTGCTTTTTCCATGATCCAGCAGATGTTGGCAATTTGATCTCTGGTTCCTCTACCTTTTCTAAAACCAGTTTGAACATCTGGAAGTTCATGATTCATGTATTGTTGAAGCCTGGCTTGGAGAATTTTGAGCATTACTTTACTAGTGTGTGAGATGAGTGCAATTGTTCAATAGTTTGAACATTCTTTGGCATTGCCTTTCTTTGGGATTGGAATGAAAACTGACTTTTTCCAGTCCTGTGGCCACTGCTGAGTTTTCCAAATTTCCTGGCATATTGAGTGCAGCACTTTCACAGCATCATCTTTCAGGATTTGAAAAAGCTCCACTGGAATTCCATCACCTCCACTAGCTTTGTTTGTAGTGATGCTTTCTAAGGCCCACTTGACTTCACATTCCAGGATGTTTGGCTCTAGATAAGTGATCACACCATCGTGATTATCTGGGTCATGAAGCTCTTTTTTGTATACTTATTCTGTGTATTGTTGCCACCTCTTCTTAATAGCTTCTGCTTCTGTTAGGTCCATGCCATTTCTGTCCTTTATCGAGTCCATCTTTGCATGAAATGTTCCCTTGATATCTCTAATTTACTTGAAGAGATCTCTAGTCTTTCCCATTGTTTTGTTTTCCTCTATTTCTTTGCTTTGATCACTGAGGAAGGCTTTCTTATCTTTCCTGACTACTCTTTGGAACTCTGCATTCAGATGCGTATATCTTTCCTTTTTTTCTTTGCTTTTCACTTCTCTTCTTTTCACAGCTATTTGTAAGGCCTCCTCAGACAGCCATTTTGAAATGCCTTTTTGCATTTCTTTTCCACGGGGATGGTCTCCTGTACAATGTTACGGAATTACAGTCCATATTTCATCAAGCACTCTATCAGATCTAGTCCCTTAAATCTGTTTCTCACTTCCACTGTATAATCATAAGGGATTTGATTTAGGTCATACCTGAATGGTCTAGTAGTTTTCCCCACTTTCTTCAATTTAAGTCTGAATTTTGCAATAAGGAGTTCATGATATGAGCCACAGTCAGCTCCTGATCTTTTTTTTGCTGACTGTATAGAGCTTCTCCATCTTTGACTGCAAAGAATATAATCAATCTGATTTCAGCGTTGATTATCTCTAGTAATTTTCTGGTGAAGTCTTTAGGGTTTTCCTTGTAGAGGATCATGTCATCTGCAAGCAGTGAGAGTTTTACTTCTTCTTTTCCAATCTGGATTCCTTTTATTTCTTTTTCTGCTCTGATTGCTGTGGCTAAAACTTCCAAAATTGTGTTGAATAGTAGTGGTGAGAGTGGGCACCCTTGTTTTGTTTCTGACATTAGGGGAAATGCTTTCAATTTTTCACCATTGAAGATAATGTTTGCTGTGGGTTTATCATATATGTCTTTTATTATGTAGAGATATGTTCCTTCTATGCCAGCTTTGTGGAGGGTTTTTATCATAAATAGATGTTGAATTTTGTTAAAGGCTTTCTCTGCATCTATTGAGATAATTATATGGCTTTTATCTTTCAATTTGTTGATGTGATGTATCACATTGTTTGATTTGTGAATATTAAAGAATCCTTGCATCCCTGGGTAAAGCCCACTTGGTCATTATGTATGACCTTTTTAATATGTTGTTGGATTATGTTTACTAGAATTTTGTTATGGATTTTTGCATCTATGTTCATCAGTGATTTCCATAAGCCTCTTATTCTTCTCCATCAGAGGTCAGCTAGACTGAAAACCACAATCACAGAAAACTAACCAATCTAATCATTTGGACTACAGAAGGGTCATGGTGGAGAGTTCTGCAAAACGTGGTCCACTGTTGAAGGGAGTGGCAAACCACTTCAGGATTCCTGGCTTGAGAATCCCATGAATAGTATGAAAAAGAAAAGAGATAGGATACTGAACGATGAACTCCCCAGGTCGGTAAGTCCCCAATATGCTACTGGAGATCAGTGGAGAAATAACTCCAGAAAGAATGAAGAGACAGAGCCAAAGCAAAAGCAACACCCAGTTGTGGATGTGACTGGTGATGGAAGTAAAGTCCAATGCCATAAAGAGTAATATTGCATAGCAACCTGGAATGTTAGGTCCATGAATCAAGGCAAATTGGAAGTGGTCAAACAGGAGATGGCAAGAGTGAACATCGACATTTTAGAAATCTGAACTAAAATGGACTAGAATGTGTGAATTTAACTCAGATGACCATTATATCCACTATGATGGGCAAGAATCCCTCAGAAGAAATGGAGTAGTCAAGAAAAGAGTCCAAAATGCAGTACTTGGATGCAATCTTAAAAACGACAGAATGATCCCTGTTTATTTACAAGGCAAACTATTCAATATCACAGTAATTCAAGTCTATGCCTTGACCAGTAATGCTGAAGAAGCTAATGGTGAACGGTTGGTTCTAAGACGACCTACAAGACCTTCTAGAACTAACACCCAAAAAAGACGTCCTTTTCATTCTAGTGGACTGGAATGCAACAGTAAGAAGTCAAGAAACACCTGGAGTAACAGTCAAATTTGGCCTTGCAGTACAGAATAAAGCAGGGCAAAGTATAATAGAGTTTTGCCAAGAGAATGCATTTGGCATAGCAAACACCCTCATCCAACAACACAAGAGAAGACTACACATGGACATCATCAGGTGGTCAATAGTGAAATCAGATTAATTATATTCCTTGCAGCCAAAGATGGAAAAGCTCTATACAGTCAGCAAAAACAAGACCAGGAGTTGACTGTGAGTCAGATTATGAACTCCTTATTGCCAAATTCAGATTTAAATTGAAGAAAGTAGGGAAAACCTCTGGAACATTCAGGTATGACCTAAATCAAGTCCCTTATGATTATACATTGGAAGTGACAAATAGATTCAAGGGATCAGATGTGTTAGAGTGCCTGAAGAACTATGGATGGAGGCTCATGACATTGTACAAGAGGCAGGGATCAAGACCACCTCCAAGAAAAAGAAATGCAAAAAGGCAAAATGGTTGTCTGAGGAGGCCTTACAAATGGCTGTGAAAAGAATAGAAGCAAAAGGCAAAGTAGAAAAGGAAAGATATTCCCATTTGAGTGCAGAATTCCAAAGAATAGCAAGGAGAGATAAGAATGCCTTCCTCAGTGATCAATGCAAAAAAATAAGAGGAAAACAAGACTAGAGATCTCTTCAAGAAAATTAGAGATACCAAGGGAATATTTCATGCCAAGATGGGCACAATAAAGGACAGAAATGGTATAGACCTAACAGAGGCAGACAATATTAAGAAGAGGTGGCAAGAATACACAGAAATACACAAGAAAGATCTTCACCACCAGGATAATCACGATGGTGTGATCACTCACCTAGAGTCAGACATCCTGCAATGTGAAATCAAGTGGGCCTTAGGAAGAATCACTACAAACAAAGCTAGGGGAGGTTTGAGCTATTTCAAATCCTAAAAGATGATGCTGTGAAAGTGTTGCATTCAATATACCAGCAAATTTGGAAAACTCAGAAGTGGCCACAGGCCTTGAAAAGGTCAGTTTTCATTGAAAACCCAAAGAATGCTCAAACTTCTACACAATTGCACACATCCCACACACTAGTAAAGTAATGCTCAAAATTCTCCTAGCCAGACTTCAACAGTATGTGAATTAAGAACTTGCATATGTTCAAGCTGGATTTAGAAAAGGTAGAGGAACCAGAGATCAAATTGCTAACATCCACTGGATCACTGAAAAAGCAAGAGAGTTCCAGAAAAACATCTACTTCTGCTTTATTGACTACAATAAAGCCTTTGACTGTGTGGATCACAACAAACTGTGGAAGATTCTGAAAGAGATGGGAATACCAGACCACCTGACCTGCCTCTTTAGAAATCTGTATGCAGGTCAGGAAGCAACAGTTTGAACTGGACATGGAACAACAGACTGGTTCCAAATAGGGAAAGGAGTACCTTAAGGCTGTATATTGTCACCCTGCTTATTTAACTCCTGTGCAGAGTACATCATGAGAAACGCTGGGGTGGATGAAGCACAAGCTAGAATCAAGATTGTGGGGAGATTGGTGTTTTTCTTTCTGGCTTACTTCACTCTGTATAATCAGCTCCAGTTTCATCCATCTCATTAGAACTGATTCAAATGTATTCTTTTTAATGGCTGAGTAATACTCCATTGTGTATATGTACCACAGCTTTCTTATCCATTCATCTACTGATGGACATCTAGGCTGTTTCCATGTCCTGGCTATTATAAACAGTGCTGCCATGAACATTGGGGTACACGTGTCTCTTTCTATTCTGGTTTCCTCAGTGTGTATGCCCAGCAGTGGGATTGCAATATTTTAAGGAATCTCCACACTGTTCTCCATAGTGGCTGTACTAGTTTGCATTCCCACCAACAGTGTAAGAGGGTTCCCTTTTCTCCACACCCTCTCCAGCATTTATTGCTTGCAGACTTTTGGATCTCAGCCATTCTGACTGGTGTGAAGTGGTACCTCATTGTGGTTTTGATTTGCATTTCTCTAATAATGAGTGATGTTGAGCATCTTTTCATGTTTTTGTTAGCCATCCGTATGTCTTCTTTGGAGAAATGTCTATTAAGAAAAACACCAATACAGTATACTAACATATATATATGGAATTTAGAAAGATGGTAATGATGACCCTGAATGCGAGACAGCAAAAGAGACACAGATGTGTAGAGAGGACTTTTGGACTTTGAGGGAGAGGGAGAGGGTGGGAAGATTTCGGAGAATGGCATTAAAACATGTATACTATCATGTAAGAAATGAATTGCCAGTCTATGTCCGATGCAGGATACAGGACGCTTGGGGCCGGTGCATGGGGATGACCCAGAGAGATGTTATGGGGAGGGAGGGAGGAGGGGGGTTCATGTTTGGGAATGCATGTACACCCGTGGTGGATTCATGTCAATGTATGGCAAAACCAATACAGTATTGTAAAGTAAAATAAAGTAAAATTAAAATTAAAAGTAAAGAAAAGAAAAAAAAAAAGATTGTGGGGAGAAATTCCAATAACCTCAGATATGCAGATGACACCACCCTTATGGCAGAAAGTGAACTAAAGAGCCTCTTGATGAAAGTGAAAGAGGAGAGTGAAAAAGTTGGCTTAAAGCTCAACATTCAGAAAACTATGATCATGGTATGTGGTCCCATCAGTTCATGGCAAATAGATGGGAAACAGTGGAAACAGTGGCAGACTTTATTTTGGGGGGCCCCAAAATCACTGCAGATGGTGACTGCAGCCATGAAATTAAAAGGCACTTGCTCTTTGGAAGAAAAGCTATAACCAACCTAGATAGCATATTAAAAAGCAGAGACATTACTTTGCCAACAAAGGTCAGTCTAGTAAAAACTATGGTTTTCCCAGTAATCACATGTGGATGTGAGAGTTGGACTATAAAGAAAGCTGAGTGCTGAAGAATTGATGCTTTTGAACTGTGGTGATGGAGAAGACTCTTGAGAGTCCTTTGGACTGCGAGGAGATCCAGCCAGTCCATCCTAAAAGATATCAGTCCTGAATATTCATTGGAGGGACTGATGCTGAAGCTAAAACTCTAGTACTTTGTCCACCTGATGGGAAGAACTGACTCATTGGAAAAGACCCTGATGCTGGGAAAGATTGAAGGTGGTAGAAGAAGGAGACGACAGAGGATGAGATGGCTGGATGGCATCACTGACTCGATGGACATAAGTTTGAGTAAACCCTGGGAGTTGGTGATGGACAGGGTGGCCTGGTGTACTGCAGTCCATGGGGTCGCAGAGTTGGACACGACTGACTGACTGAACTGAACTGTACCATTTTTCTAGATTTCACATATAAACGATATTAAACAATATTTGTTTTTCTCTTTCTGACTTACTTCACTCTGTATGACAGTCTCTAGGTCCATCCACATCACTACAACTGGTTCAATTTCTTTCCTTTTATAGTTGAATAATATTTTGTTGTATATATGTACCACATATTCTTTATCCATTTCTCCATTGATGGACATTTAGGCTGACTCCTTTTTTTGGCTATTGTAAATGGTGCCACAGGAACATCAGGTGCATGCATCCTTTTGAATGATTGTTTTTTCTGAATATATGCCTGTGAGTGGATTCGCTGGGTCATATGGTAGCTCTAGTTATAATTTCTTTTTAAAGCAGTTCCATACCGTTCTCCATAGTGGCTGTACCAAGTTACAGTCCCACCAACAATGTAGGAGTGTTCCCTTTTCTCCACACTCTCTCCAGCATTTATCATTTGTGGATTTTTTGATGATACCCATTCTAACCAGTGTGAAGTGATACCTCACTGTAGTTTTGCTTTGCATTTCTTTTATAATTCGTGATGTTGAGCACCTTTTCATGTGTTTGTTGGTCACCCATATGTCTTCTTTTTTGAAATGTCTGTTTAGGATTTCCACAAACTGCTTTGTTTTTTTGTTTTTTTAATTGAGCTGCATGTTATTTTTTTATATTTTGGAGATTAATCCCTTGTCAGTTGCTTCATTTGCAAATGTTTTATCCCATTCTTAGGGTTGTCTTTTCCTTTTGTTTATGGTTTCCTTTGCTGTGTACAAGCTTTTACGTTTAATTAGGTTCTATTTAGGGATTTCCCTGGTGGCTCAGATGGTAAAGCGTCTGCCTACAATGAGAGAGACCTGGGTTCAATCCCTGGGTTGGGAAGATCTCCTGGAGAAGGAAATGGCAACCCACTCTTGCCTGGAAAATCCCATGGATGATGGAACCTGGTAGGCTACAGTCCATGGGGTCGCAAAGAGTCAGACACGATGGAGCGACTTTATTTTCACTTAGGTCCTATTTGTTTATTTTTATTTTCATTACTCTAAGCGGTGGACTGAAAAAGATCTTGCTATGATTTACATCACAGAGTGTTCTACCTATATTTTCATCTAAGAGTTTTATAGTATCTGGCCTGACATTTAGGTCGTTAATCCACTTTGAGATTATTTTGTGTATGGTGTTAGGGAGTGTCCTAATTTTATTCTTTCACGTGTCCAGTTTTCCCAGAACCACTTATTGAAAAGACTGTAGTCTTGCCTCTGTCAAAGATTAGGTTACCATATGTACATGGATTTTTCTCTGGGTTTTCCATCCTGTTCCATTGATATTTATATCTGTGTTTGTGCCAGTACCATGTTGGTTTGATTACTGTGGCTTTGTAGAAGAGTTTGAAGTCAGGGAACCTGCTTCTTCCAGCTCTGTTCTTTCTCAAGACTGCTTTGGCTATTCGAAGCCTTTTGCTTCCATATAAATTGCAAACATTTTTATTCTGATTCTTTGAAAAATGTCATTGGTATTTTGATATGGATTGCACTGAATCTTTAGATTGCTTTGGATAGTATAGTCATTTTCACAATATTAATTCTTCTCATCCAGGTATATGATATATATTGCTTCTTCTGTTTTGAAGAAGCAATTGCTTCTTTGATTTCTTTCATCAGAGTCTTATAGTTTTCTGACTATAGGCTTTTTGCCTGCTTAGGTAGGTTTATTCCCAGGTATTTTGTTGTTGTTGTTGCAATGGTAAATGAGATTGTTTCCTTAATCTCTCTTTCTGCTCTTTCATTGTTAGTGTATATGAATACAAGAGATTTCTGTATATGTGTATGTATATATATATATATATATATATATATATATATATATATATCCTGCAACTTTACCAAAACCATTGATGAGCTGTACAAGTTTCCTGATAGCATCTTTAGGATTTTCTATGTATAGTACCATGTCATCTGCAAACAGTGAGTGTTTTACTTGTTTGTTTCCAACTTGAAAAAAAAAAATTTTGCTTCTTTTCCTTCTCTGATAGATGTGGCTAGAAATTCCAAAATTATGTTGCATAAAATTGGCAAGAGTGGACATTTTTATCTCATTCGTGGTCATAGAGGAAATGCTTTCAGCTCTCCACTATTGAGTATGATGTTAGCTGTAGGTTTGTTGTATATGGCCTTTATTATGTTGGGGTAGGTATCCTCAAATGGTAAAGAATCTGCCTGTAAGGCAGGAGACCCAGGTTCTATCCCTAGGTCATTCTTGCCTGAAGAATTCCATTGACAGAGGAGCCTAGTGGGCTACAGTCCATGGGGTCGCAAAGAGTCAGGCATGGCTGAGTGACTAACACTTTCAGGTTTCCTCTAAGCCCACTTTCTGAACTTTTTTTTTTTGATTTATCATAAATGACTGTTGAGCTTTGTCAAAAGCTTTTTCTGTATCTATTGAGATGATCATATGATTTTTATTCTTTAATTTGTTAATGCAGTGTATCACACTGATTGATTTGCATATATTGAAGAATTCTTGTATCCCTGGGATAAATTTCACTAGATCAGGGTATATGATTTTTTTAATGTGTTATTAGAGTCCGTTTGCTAGTATTTTTGTGAGGATTTTTACATCTATGACCACCAGTGATACTGGTCTGTAATGTTCTCTTGTTTTGTGTGATATCTTTGTCTAATTTTGGTATCTCATGACGGTGGCCTTGTAGAATGAGCTTGAGAGCATTCTTTCCTCTGCAAATTTTTGGAAGAGTTTCAGTAGGCTAGGTGTTAGCTCTTCTCTAAATATTTGATAGAATTCAGCTATGAGCCACCTGTCCCTGGCCCTTTTTGTTGGAAGAATTTTAATCAGTTTCAATTTCAGTACTTGTGATTAGTTTTTTCATGTTTTCTATTTCTTCCTGGTTCAGCCTTGGAAGGATGTATCTTTCTAAGACTTTGTCCATTTCTTCTTGCTGTTGTTCAGTTGCTCAGTCATGTCAAACTCTTTGGGACCCATGGACTGCAGCATGTCGAGCTTCTCTGTCCTTCACCATCTCCTAGAGCTTGCTCAGACTCATGTCCATTGAGCTGGTGATGCCATCCAACCATCTCATCCTCTGTCATCTCCTTCTCCTCCTACCTTCTATCCTGCATCAGCATCTTTTCCAGTGAACTGGCTCTTCATATCAGGTGGCCAGAGTATTGGAGTTTCAGCTTCAGCATCAGTCCTAATGAATATTCAGGTTTGATTTCCTTTAGGATTAACTGGTTTGATCTCCTTGAAGTCCAAGGGATTTTCAAGAGTCTTCTCCAACACCACAGTTCAAAAGCATCAATTCTTCAGGGCTCAGCCTTCTTTATGGTCCAACTCTCACATCCATACATGATTACTGAAAAAACCATAGCTTTGACTATACAGACCTTTGCCAGCAAAGTGATGTCTCTGCTTTTAATATGCTGTCTAGGTTTGCCATAGCTTTTCTTTGAAGGAGCAAGCATCTTTTAATTTCATGGCTGCAGTCACCATCTGCAGTGATTTCAGAGCCCAAGAAAATAAAGTCTGTCACTGTTTCCATTGTATCCCATCTATTTGCTATGAAGTAATGAGACCAGATGCCATGATCTTAGCTTTTTGAATATTGAGTTTTAAGTCAGCTTTTTCACTCTCCTCTTTCACTTTGATCAAGAAGCTCTTTAGTTCCTCTTCACTCTCTGCCATAAGGCTGGTGCCATCTGCATATCTGAGGTTATTGATATTTCTCCCAGCAATCTTGATTCCAGCTTGTGTTTCATCCAGCCTGCCATTTCACATGATGTATGCTGCATATAAGTTAAATAATCAGGGTGACAATATACAGCCTTAACGTACTACTTTCTCAATTTTGAATCCATCTCTTGTTCCATGTCTGGTTCTAACTGTTGTTCCTTGACCTGCACACAGGTTTCTCAGGAGGCAGATAAGGTGGTCTGGTATTCTCATCCCATTTATTTCTGCTCTGATCTTTGATTTCTTTCCTGCTACTACTTGGTGTTTTATTTGTTCTTTTGTCTTTAGTTGCTTTAGGTGTAAGGATAGGTTGTTTGAGATTTTTATTGTTTCTTGAAGTAGTGTTGTATTGCTATAAAATTTCCTCTTAGAGCTGCTTCTCCTTATCCAATAGGTTTTGGATTGCTGTATTTTTGTTGTCATTTTTCTCTAGGTATTTTTTTATTTTCTCTTTGATTTCTTCACTGATCCATTGATTAGTTAGTAACATATTGTTTATCCTCCAAGTGTTTGTGTTATAAATAGCTTTTATTATGTTGAGACATATTCTCCCTATATGCAGTTTAAGAGATTTTACCATGAATGGATGTTTAACTTCTTCAAGAGATTTTTCTGCATTTATTGAAATGATCATGTGGTTTTTGTCTTCTTTTGTTGATGTGGTTTATCACATAGATTGATTTATGCATGTTGAACCATCCTTGTGAATTTGGGATGAATCTCACTTAATCATGCTGTATGATCTTTTTAATGTGTTGTTGGATTCATTTTGCTAATATTTTTAGTGAGAATTTTTATATTTAATCAAAGATATTGGCCTGTAATTTTCTTTTTTCGATAGGACCTTTGGTTTCGGTGTCAGAATGATGATGGCTTCATAGAATGTCTTTGAAAGTGTTGCCTTCTCTTCCATCTTTTGGAAGAGTTAGAGAATGATTAGTACAAGTTCTTTTCTGTATGTCTCCAAGAATTCATCTGTAAAGTCATCTGGTCCTGGACTTTTGTTTATACAGAGCTTTTAAAATTACAGGTTTTGTTTCATTTCTAGTGGTCAGTCTGTTCAAATTATCTACTTCTTGACTCAACTTGGATAGGCTGTACATTTCCATTGTCCATTTCTTCTAGGTAGTCTAATTTGTTAGCATATAACTGTTCATAATATTCTTTTGTTTGTTTGTTTTTATCCAGTATTGGTTGATATTTTTCACTTCTTATTTTATTTATTTGGGTTCTCTCTCTTTTCTCATTGGTGAGTCCAGTGACGGGATTATCAGTTGTCTACTCATTCAAAGAACCAGTTCTTGATTTTATTGATTTTTTCTATTTTTTAAAATCTATTTTACTTATCTCCACTCTGATCTTTATTATTTACATCCTTTTGCTAACTTTAGGTTTTAACTCTTTTTCTAGTATTTTCAGGTGTTTGTTTTGGTTGTTTATTTGAAATTGTTCTTGTTTCGGAAGAAAGCTTGTATTGCTATGAACTTCCCTCTAATAACTGCTTTGTTGTATCCCATAGGTTTTGTATGGTTGTGTTTTCATTGTCATTTATCTTAGGGACTTTAAAAAATCTCCTTATTGATTTTCTTTGCTGTCCCATTAGTTTTTTAGTTGCATTATTAAAATGAAATAACAGCCTCCATGTAATCGCTTCCCCACCCCTATTTCTTTTTTTGTGGTTGATTTTAAGTTTCATGCCATTGTGCTGAGAGCAAATGCTTAAAATAATTTCTATACTCTTGAAATTTTTGAATATTGAAATTATATTGATTACATTCTTTGAAGCCAAAGAGAGAGAAGCTCCATACAGTCAGCAAAAACAAGACCTGGAATTGACTGTGGCTCATATCTTATTGCAAGATAAGATTGCATTTATTGCACTACCTCCATATTGAAAAATTCAGACTAAAATTAAAGAAAGTAAGGAAAACCACTAGGACATTCAGGTATGACCTAAATCAAATCCCTTATGATGATACGGTGGAAGTGAAAAATAGATTCAAGTGTTTAGATCTGATAGACAAAGTGCCTGAAGATCTATGGACAGAGGTTCATAACATTGTACAGGAGGTAGTGACAAAAAGATCACAAAGAAAAAGAGATGTAAGAAGGCAAAATGATTGAGGAGGCCTTATGAATAGCTGAGAAGAGAAGTGAAAAGCAAAGGAGAAATGGAAAGATATACCCAACTGAATGCAGAGTTCCAGAGAAAAGCAAGGAGAGATAATAAAGACTTCCTAAGTGAACAATTCAAAGAAATAGAGGAAAACAATAGAATGGAAAAGACTAGGTATCTTTTCAAGAAAATTGGAAAAACCAAGGGAACATTTCATGCAAAATGGGCACAATAAAAGACAGAAATGGCAAAAACCTAACAGAAGCAGAAGCGATTAAGAATAGGTGAACAGAATACACAGAAGAACTGTATAAAAAAAGATCTTAATGATGCAATTAACAGTGGTGTGGTCACTTACCTAGAGCCAGACATCCAGGAGTGTGAAGTCAAATGGGCCTTAAGAAGCATTACTATGAACAAAGCTAGTGGAGTTTCTGGAATTCCACCTGAGCTATATCAAAGCCTAAAAGATGCTGCTGTTAAAGAACTGCACTCAACATGCCAGCAAATTTGGAAAACTCAGCAGTGGCCACAAGGGCAGGAAAATGTCAGTTTTCACTCCAATCCCAAAGAAGGGCAAAGAAAATGGTCAAAATACTATATAATTACTCTCATTTCACACGCCAGCAAGGTCATTTTCAAAATCCTTCAAACTTAGCTTCAACAGTATGTGAACATTTAGAAAAGGCAGAGGAACCAGAGATCAAATTGCCAACATTCACTGGATCATGGAGAAAGCAAGGGAATTCCAGAAAAAAGATTTACTACACTGACTACAGTAAAGGCTACACCAAAGGCTTTCCACACTCTGGAAACTGAAAAATTCTTAAAGAAATGAGAATACCAGACCACCTTACCTGCCTCCTGAAAAACCTGTATGCAGGTCAAGAAGCAGAAGTTGGATTCAGACATGGAAAAATAGACTGGTTCAAAATTGGGAAAGGAATACATCAAGGTTGCATATTGTCACCCTGTTAAATTCTATGCAAAACACATCATGTGAAATGCTGGGCTGGATGGATCACAAGCTGGAATCAAGATTGCTGGGAGAAACATCAGCAACCTCAGAAATGCAGATGATACCACCCTAATGGCAGCAAGTGAAGAGGAACTTCTAGCGGAACTTCTTCAGCCTCTTGATGAAGGTGAAAGAGGAGAGTGGAAAAGCTGGCTCAAGACTCAACCATCATCATGGCATCTGGTCCCATCACTTCATAGCAAATAGAAGAGGAAAAAGTGAAAACATAAAGACGGCTGAGTGCTGAAGAACTGATGCTTTCAAACTGTGGTGCTAGAGAAGACTCTTGATAGTCCCTTGGACAGCAAGGAGACCAAATCAGTCAATCTTAAAGGAAACCAACTCTGAATATTCATTGGAAGGACGGATGCTGAAACCGAAGCCCCAATACTTTGGGCACATGATGAGACAAGCCAACTCATTGGAAAAGAACATGATACTGGGAAAGATTGTGGGCAGGAGAAGGGGTAAACAGAGAATGAGATGGTTGGATGGCATCATCAAATTAATGGACATGTGTTTGAGCAATCTCAGGGAGATAGTGAGGGACAAGGAAGTCTAGCACGTTGCAGTCCATGGGGTTCCAAGGAGTTGGACAGGATTTAGCAACTGAACAACAAAATTTTTGAGATGTGTTTTGTGCCCTAATATGTGGTTAATTCAATATCACAGTTATCCAAGTCTATGCCCCAACCAGTAACGCTGAAGAAACTGAAGTTGAAGGGTTCTATGAAGACCTACAAGACCTTTTAGAACTAACACCCAAAAAAGATGTCCTTTTCATTCTAGGGGACTGGAATGCAAAAGTAGGAAGTCAAGAAACACCTGGACTAACAGGCAAATTTGGCCTTGGAATGCGGAATGAAGCAGGGCAAAGACTAATAGAGTTTTGCCAAGAAAATGCACTGGTCATAGCAAACACCCTCTTCCAACAACACAAGAGAAGACTCTACACATGGACATCACCAGATGGTCAACACCGAGATCAGATTGATTATATTCTTTGCAGCCAAGGATGGAGAAGCTCTATACAGTCAACAAAAACAAGACCAGGAGCTGACTGTGGCTCAGATCATGAACTCCTTATTACCAAATTCAGACTGAAATTGAAGAAAGCAGGGAAAACCTCTAGACCATTCAGGTATGACCTCAATCAAATCCCTTATGATTATACAGTGGAAGTG
>SJYQ01003356.1:183647-195194 GCA_006410935.1 Redunca redunca | reverse complement strand
ATTTGCCATGAACTGATGGGACTGGATGCCATGATCTTAGTTTTCTGAATGTTGAGCTTTAAGCCAACTTTTTCACTCTTCTCTTTCACTTTCATCAGGAGGCTTTTTAGCTCCTCTTCACTTTCTGCCATAAGGGTAGTGTCATCTGCATATCTGAGGTTACTGATATTTCTCCTGGCAATCTTGATTCCAGCTTGTACTTCTCCCAGCCCAGTGTTTCTCATGATGTACTCTGCATATAAGTTAAATAAGCAGGGTGACAATATACAGCCTTGATGTACTCCTTTTCCTATTTGGAACCAGTCTGTTATTCCATGTCCAGTTCTAACTGTTGCTTCCTGACCTGTATACAGGTTTCTCAAGAGGCAGGTCAGGTGGTCTGGTATTCCCGTCTCTTTCAGAATTTTCCACAGTTTATTGTGATCCACACAGTCAAAGGCTTTGGCATGGTTAATAAAACAGAAATAGATGTTTTTCTGGAACTCTCTTGCCTTTTCAATGATCCAGTGGATGCTGGCAATTTGATCTCTGGTTCCTCTGCCTTTTCTAAAACCAGCTTGAAAATCTGGAAGTTCATGGTTCACATATTGCTGAAGCCTGGCTTGGAGAATTTTGAGCATTACTTTACTAGCGTGTGAGATGAATGCAATTGTGCAGTAGTTTGAGCACTCTTTGGCATTGCCTTTCTTTGAGATTGGAATGAAAACCGACCTTTTCCAGTCGTGTGGCCACTGCTGAGTTTTCCAAATGTGCTGGCATATTGAGTGCAGCACTTTCACAGCATCATCTTTCAGGATTTGAAATAGCTCAACTGGAAGCTATTTCAAACAGAATTCAATAATACATTAAAAAATTCATACACCTTGATCAAGTAGGGCTTATTCCAGGGATGCAAGGATTCTTCGATATATGAAAATCAATCAGTGTGATACACCATATTAACAATTGAAAGATAAAAATATATGGTCATATCAGTAGATGCAGAAAAAGCTTCTGACAAAATTCGCACCAATTTATGGTAAAAACACTTAAAAAATGGGCATAGAAGGAATCTACCTCAACATCGTAAAGTCCATATATGATAAACCCACAACAAACATTGTCAATGGTGAAAAATTGAAAGTATTCCCTCCAAGATCAGGAACAAGACAAAGGTGTCCATTCTTACCACTATTGAACATAATTTTGAAAGTCCTAGCTATGGCTATCAGAGAAGAAAAAGAAATAAAAGGAATACAGATGGGAAAAGAAGAACTAAAACTCTCACTGTTTGCAGATGACATACTACTATACATAGAAAAACCAAAAGAAACTACTTGATAATTTCCAGAACTAATCAGTGAACTGAGGAAAGTTGTGAGATACAAGGTCAACAGACAGAAATCACTTGCATTTGTATATACTAACAATGAAAAAGTCAGAAAGAGAAATTAAGGAATTAATCCCTTTCACCATTGCAACAAAAAGAATAAAATATCTAGGAATAAACTTACCCAAGGTGACAAAAAACTGTGTACAGAAAATTATAGGATGCTGATGAAAGAAATCAAAGATGACATAAATGGATGGAGAGATATTCCATGTTCCTGGGTAGGAAGAACCAATACTGTGAAAATGACTATACTATCAAATGCAGTCTACAGATTCAATGTGATCCCTATCAAATTATCAACTGAACTTTTCACAAGACTAGAACAAAAAATTTCACAGTTCGTATGGAAACACAAAAGACCCCGAATAGCCAAAGTAGTCTTGAGAAAGAAGAATGCAGCTGAAGGAATCAACTTTCATGACTTCAGACTATACTACAAAGCTACAGTCATCAAGACAGTATGTTTCTGGCACAAAAACAGAAATATAGACCAATGGAACAAGAGAGAGCCCAGAGAAAAACCCAAGCACTTATGTGTACCTTATTTTTGACAAAGGAGGCAAAAATATACAATGGGGCAAAGACAGCTTCTCCAACAAGTGGTGCTGGGAAAACTGGACAGCTACATGTAAAAGAATGAAATTAGAATACTTCCTAATACCATACACAAAGATAAACTCAAAATCGATTAAAGATCTAAATGTAAGACCAGAAACTATAAAACTCTTCGAGGAAAACATAGGCAGAACACTCAATGACATAAATCAAAGCAAGATGCTCTATGATCCACCTCCTAGAGTAATGGAAATAAAAACAAAAATAAACAAGTGGGACCTAATTAAACTTAAAAGCTTTTGCACACAAAAGTAAAATACAAACAAGGTGGAAAGACAACCCTCAGAGTGGGAGAAAATAATAATAGCAAATTAAAAAACTGAAAAATAATTAAGTTCCAAAATACACAAGCAGCTCATACAAGTCAATACCAGAAAAACGAACAACCCAACAAAAAAGTGGAGAAAAGAAGTCTCCAAAGAAGATATACAGATGGCTAACAAACACATGGAAAGATGCTCAACATTTCTCATTGTCAGACAAATGCAAATCAAACTACAGTGAAATACCACCTCATAACAGTCAGAATGGCCAGCATCTAAAAATCTGCAAACAATAAACGCTGAGAAGGTGTGGAGAAAAGGGAACCCTCTTTGCATTGCTGGTGGGAATGTAAATTGATACAGCCACAATGGAAGATGCTATGGAGATTACTTAAATAACTAGGAATAAAACCACTATATGACAGAGCAATCCCACTCCTAGGCATATACCCAGAGGAAATCAAAATTGAATAAAACACATGCACCCCAGTGGTCATTGAGGTGCTATTTACAACAGCTAGAACATGGAAGCAACCTAGATATCCATCAACATATGAAAGGATTAAGAAGCTGTGGCACATATATACAATGGAATATTACTCAGCCATAAAAGGGAACCCATTTGAGTTAGTTCTGAGGAGGACAAACCTAGAGCTTATTATACAGAGTGAAGTAAGTCACAAAGAGAAATATAAATATCATAAATTAACACATATATATAGAATCTAGAAAGATGGTACTGATGAATTTATTTGCAGGGCAGCAATGGAGAAACAGACATAGAGAACAGACCTATGGGAACAGGGAGNTTTAACCAGTAAAGATGTTGAGTTAATACTTCTAAGGAAAACTCAATAAATGAGTAATTCCAATCTTACAAAAACTTTCCAGAAATAAAAACAATGAAAAATTGTGAACTCACTTTATGAACCTAGAATAATCTTGATATCAAAACTAGATTAAAAAAAAACATGAGAACAGAGTTTTAAGCCATTCTATTTATGCATATACATGCAATATCTAAACAAAATATTAGCAACCAGATACAGCAACGTATAAAAATGTACTACATCTTGGATGAGATAGGTTTATTCTAGGAATAAAAGTTGCCTTATAATTTATTAATTAATGTAATTCACCACATTAACAAATNCAAATTAAAGGAGAAAAACCTTGTCACTGAGAAAAAAATTTTATTGACTCTCCATTCGTGACAAAAACTCTCATCAAACTAGAAGCAAAAAGCAGAAAGTAACTGATAAAAGATAACTTTTTATAATTCACAGTGAACATTTTACTTTTTGGTGAATACTTGAAATCTTCTCTACAAGACTAAGAACAAGGAGAGAATGTACATGATCACCATACTGACCTGGAAGTTTAAGCAAAAAGGAAGAGAGATGAAAGTTATAAGAACTGGTAAAGAGGAACCAAAATTGCTTTTTCTTCACAGGTGATAAGATCATCTAATTCTAGCAAATCTTAAAATCATCAGCAAATCCTAAGAAATCCAAAGAAAAATGATTAGCCTAAATACAAGCATTCTGCAAGGCTACTGGACAAAAAAATTCAATATACAAAAATAAATTTCACTTCAGTCAGTCAGTCAGTTCAGTCACTCAGTCATGTACAACTCTTTGCGACCCCATGAATTGCAGCACACCAGGCTTCCCTGTCCATCACCAACTCCCAGAGTTCACTCAGACTCACGTCCATCGAGTCAGTGATGCCATCCAGCCATCTCATCCTCTGTCGTCCCCTTCTCCTCCTGCCCCCAATCCCTCCCATCATCAGAATCTTTTCCAATGAGTCAACTCTTCGCATGAGGTGGCCAAAATACTGGAGTTTCAGCTTCAGCATCATTCCTTCCAAAGAAATCCCAGGGCTGATCTCCTTTAGAATGGACTGGTTGGATCTCCTTGCAGTCCAAGTGACTCTCAGGAATCTTCTCCAACACCACAGTTCAAAGATATCAATTCTTTGGCTCTCAGCCTTCTTCACAGTCCAACTCCCACATCCATACATGACCACAGGAAAAACCATAGCCTTGACTAGACAGACCTTTGTTGACAAAGTAATGTTTTTGCTTTACAATATGCTGTCTAGGTTGGTCATAACTTTTCTTCCAAGGATTAAGCGTCTTTTAATTTCATGGCTGCAGTCACCATCTGCAGTGATTTTGAAGCCCCGAAAAATAAAGTCTGACAGTGTTTCCACTGTTCCCCATCTATTTCCCATGAAGTGATGGGACCAGATGCCTTGATCTTCATTTTCTGAATGTTGAGCTTTAAGCCAACTTTTTCACTCTCCACTTTCACTTAATCAACTTTATTTTCATGAAACAACAAAAATGGAAGAAGAATCTCAGCTTTAAAACTTGTTTTTCAGTCAATAAGTCATTTTCAACTCTTTGTGACCCCATGAATTGCAGAATGCCAGGCTTCCCTGTCCTTCACTATCTCCTGGAGCTTGCTTAAACTTATATCTATTGAGTCAGTGATGCCATTCAGCCATCTCATCTTCTGTAACCTCCTGCCCTCAGCTTTCCCAGCATCAGGATATTTTTCCAATGAATCAGCTCTTTGCATCAGGTGGCCAAAGTATTGGAGCTTCAGCTTTGGCATCAGTCATTCCAATGAATATTCAGGGTTGATTTCCTTTAGGATTCACTGGTTTGATCTCCTTGCTGTCCAAGGGCCTCTCAAGAGTCTTCTCCAGTACTGCGGTTCAAAAGCATCAATTCTTCAGCACTCAGCCTTCTTTATGGTCCAACTTTATGAATACTGGAAACCAAGCTTTGACTTTACGGACTGTAGTCAGCAAAGTGATGTCTCTGCTTTTGAACACTCTGTCTAGGCTTGTCATAGCTTTTCTTCCAAGGAGCAAATGTTTTTTAATTTTATGGCTGCAGTCACTGTCCACAGTGATTTTGGAGCCCAAGAAAATAAAATCTGCCACTGTTGCCACTCTTTCCCCATCTATTTGCCATGAAGTAAGCAAAAAGTTCCAGAAAAACATCTATTTCTGCTTTATTGAGTATGCCAAAGCCTTTGACTGTGTGGATCACAGCAAACTATGGAAAATTCTTCAAGAGATGGGGATACCAGACCACCTGACCTGCCTCTTGAGAAATCTGTATGCAGGTCAGGAAGCAACAGTTAGAACTGGGCATAGAAAAACAGACTGGTTCCAAACAGGGAAAGGAATATATTAAGGCTGTATATTGCCACCCTGCTTATTTAACTTCTATGCAATGTACATCATGAGAAACACTGGACTTGATGAAACACAAGGTGGAATCAAGATTGCCAGGAGAACTATCAATAACCTCAGATATGCAGATGACACCACCCTTATGGCAGAAAGTGAAGAAGAACTAAAGAGCTTCTTGATGAAAATGAAAGAACAGAGTGGAAAAGCTGGCTTAAAACTTAACATTCAGAAAATTAAGATCATGGCATCTGGTTCCATCACTTCATGGCAAATAGATGGGGAAACAGTGGAAACAATAGCAGACTTTATATTTTTGGGCTGCAAAATCACTGTGGATGGTGACTGCAGCCATGAAATTAAAAGACGCTTACTCTTTGGAAGAAGTTATGACCAAACTAGGCAGCATATTAAAAAGCAGAGACATTACTTTGCCAACAAAGATCCATCTAGTCAAAGCTATGGTTTTTCCAGTAGTCATGTATGGATGTGAGAGTTGGAATATAAAGAAAGCAGTCACTCAGTCGTGTCCGACTTTTTGCGACCCCATGGATTGTAGCCTACCAGGCTTCTCCGTTCATGGGATTCTCCAGGCAAGGGTACTGGAGTGGGTTACCATTTCCTTCTCTAGGGGATCTTCCTGACCCAGTGATCGAACCTTGGTCTCCTGCATTGGAAGCAGACGCTTTAACCTCTGAGCCGCCAGGGAAGCCAAAGAAAGCAGAGTGCCAAAGAATTGATGCTTTTGAACTGTGGTGATGGAGATGACTCTTGAGAGTCCCTTGCACTGCAAGGAGATCTAACCAGTCCACCCTAAAAGAGATCAGTCTTAAATATTCATTGGAAGGACTGATGCTGAAGCTTAACCTCCAATACTTTGGCCACCTGATGCAAAGATGTGACTCACTGGAAAAGATCCTGATGCTGGGAAAGATTGAAGGCGGGAGGAGAAGGGGACGACAGAGGATGAGATGGTTGGATGGCATCACTGACTCAGTGGACATGAGTTTGGGTAAACTCTGGGAGTTGGTGATGGACAGGGAAGCCTGGTGTGCTGCAGTTCATGGGGTCACAAAGAGTCGGACACAATTGAATCGGACACAATTACGTGACTGAACTGAACTGAACTGAACTGATGGGACTGGATGCCATGATCTTAGTTTTTTGACTGTTGAGTTTTAAGCCAGCTTTTTCACTCTCCTCTTTCACTCTCATCAAGAGGCTCTTTAGTCCCTGTTAAAACTAAAGCTACAGTCATTTGAAATAACATAAAAATATAAAGTAACTAGGAATAAATCCAACAACAGATTACAAGATTTTTATGAAGAAATATTTAAAACTTTATTATAAAACATTAAAGGAAAATTATTATTTCATTTAACAAATACTTATGCAGAAGCCACTACATTTTATGTAATTCTAAAGTTTTATAGTTGTTAACCTGATAAATCCTCATAACCATTTCTAAGAAAGGTAGTTTTATTATTAAAATAATTGCAGTCACAGTTAAGGAAACTAGAAACTATCACACACAAAGTTGGAAATCTACTGAGTGACAGAGCAGAGATTTGAACCAAAGCAACTTGGCTATGGAATCTTGTATTATGTTGCCTTTCTTGATGAATAAAATAAATGGAGAGAGACATTCTATTTACCATTTAGAATACATAAAATTATAAAAATGTCAGTTCTTAAAATTATAAAGATATCAATTTCTCCCCCAAATTAACATATAATTGCAATGCAATTCCCATCAAAATTACAAGAGATGCCATCATGGTTCAGCATGGATGGTGCAGCATCCAGCTGGGTTTTAAAGTGCACTAGAAATGTAGGGGACAAATCAGATAACTGCTGTGAGCCATGTAGAAGCCAAGGACTGGGCCATCCATTTTATTAAGTGCCTACTATGTTCCAGTTGGGCTTCCCTGGTAGCTCAGATGGTAAAGAATATACCTGCAATGCCAGAGACCGGGTTGAGATGACCCCTGGAGGAGAGCATGGCAACCCAGTCTAGTATTCTTGCCTGGAGAATCCCATGGACAGAGGAGCCTGGTGGGCTATATGAGGGTTTCAAAGAGTCAGACACAATGGAGTGACTAA
This sequence comes from Redunca redunca, assembly GCA_006410935.1. NCBI lineage: Eukaryota > Metazoa > Chordata > Mammalia > Artiodactyla > Bovidae > Redunca > Redunca redunca. The sequence goes on along the minus strand of SJYQ01003356.1, from coordinate 187,631 downwards.
CACATACACACACACACACACATATTCCAGTCACTGCTCTAGAAACTAGGGTACAGTGATGAACAAGATAGACAAGGTCCTTGCTCTCATCTAGTTTTTAATCTAAGAGGTACTTTTATTTTTACTTCAGAAAAAAATAATTGGCATCAGATTACTCCTCACACTGAGAATTTTAAATCCTGGGTAAAAGTATTTGAAGGCACAAAGCTGGTAGCAAGGACTCAATGGGCCAAGATCCAAAGAAAAGGGAAATGTGCTCTAAGTGCAACATTCTAAAGCCAATTTCCAATGAAGACCTTTGTTTAAATTTTGCACGTGTGAGGCAATGCTTTAAGAAAGAAAGTAGATGACATGGAACTCTGATCAATGTTATGTGGCAGCCTGGATGGGAGGGGAATTTGGGGAAGAATGGATACACATATATATGTATGGCTAAGTCCCTTTGCTATTCACCTGAAACTATTACAACATTGTTAATCAGCTATATACCAATACAAAATGAAAAGTTTAAAAAGTGAAAATAAAAGAAAACAAGTAGAAATTTTGGCAATGTTTATGGATTAAGAGAGACAAAATTAGAGTTCAGGGCCCCAGTTTAGCCACCAGATATTCTAGAAATAAAGATAACATATAAACAGGTAAGTCTCTATTGGACCAAGTTATTCTGCTCATAATCTATCTGCCTACAACAAGACAATTAAAGCCTTATTTAGAAGAAGTTACCAGCAAGTGCTCCTAAAATTTTTGAGAAAAAAAAATCCAGCAAGTAATTGAAAATTAACAACAAAAGAAAGATTAAAAGACAAGAAAAAAGGCTTCTCCCCCCAAAAAGGAAACCCCAGAACCATAGGTGATTCAGACTTTTTTTAAATTTACCAGATACACACTTTAAAATAACAATGATTAGTGTATTTTAAAATAATTGGAATTGAATGGAAATCCTAGGACTGAAAAATACAATAGCATAAATTAAGAATTCACTTGACAAGTTTAACAGTAGATTAGACAAAGCAAAGGAAAGTATTGGTAATTTGGAAAAAGGAAACAATAGAAAATATTCAGGTTAAAATATGTACCCCTCCTGTCCTGTGTGCTCAGTCATATCCAACTCTGCAACCCCATGGACTGTAGCCTGCCAGGTTCCTCTGTCCATGGAATTTTCCAAGCCAAGAATACTGGAGTGGGTTGCCATTTCCTTCTCCAATGAGTGTGAACTCAGTGCAGAGTATGGAATTTTGCAGGCAAGAATACTGGAGCAGGTTGCCATTTCCTACTCCAGGGGATCTTCCCAACACAGGGATTGAATCAGTGTCTCCTGCATTGGCAGGCAGATTCCTTACCACTAGCCCCACCTTAGAAGCCCCCACCTGCTCCCTAAAAGGGTGGAAAATGTGTGAGACATTTAGTACATAGTTAAAATCCCAACGTACACATAATTGTAGTGCCAGAGGAGAGGGAGAAGAATAAGACAGATTCAGTATTTGAAGAAATACTTCACATAGAAGTATTCTAAATCATAGAGTATTTCAAAATGAAGCCACAGACTGAGGGATATCCATAAAACAACCCTCTTCCCCCAAATCTAAATACATCACAATAATCTAGAGAAAACAAAGACAAAGAGAATACCTTACAAGTGAAATCGTTCATCTCAGATTGGGACTTGAATCCATGTGCTGGGACTCGAACCCAGCTGAAACCCAGTTTGGGACTCAAACCCATGTGGCTGGGACTCGAATGCAGCCAAAACCCTGTTTGGTACTTGAACCCATGTGGCTGGGATTCAAACCCAGCCAAAATCTTGTTTTGGGCTCAAACCCACATAGCTGGGACTCAAACTGAGCCAAAACCCATGGTACCTGGTTTAAGAACCTAATGAAGCTCAGGTTCTTGATGTCTCATCACAGAAAGAATTCAGTGAGAGACAAAGCGATAGGTGAGAAGTGGACTTACTCAGATTCAGAGAGAAGCACACTCCACAGACAGTGTGGGCCATCACAGATGTCAGCATGCCACAAAATGTGGCACAGTTAGCTGTTATAGACTGGGTAATTTCACATGCTAATGGGTGGGGGGATTATTCCAACTATTTTGGGGAATGGGTGGAGATTTCCAGGATTTGGGCCACCATCCACTCCTTGGTCTTTTGACAGTGCCTTGAAACTGTTATGGCACCTCTGGGTGTGTCATTTCACTTGCTGATTGAAGATCAACGTCTTATCTGCCACCTTGGTCTCATTTGATTTTAATTGGTTTATGTTGTGTCCGAGGGCTATGTCATTCTTTGAAAAGTTGTGCCCTGCCCCTTTCCCTCCTGTTACAAAAGGAGGCATGGTAAAAACAAACTTTGTTGCAATTAGTGAACTTTTCAACAGAAACAATGAAGCCAGAAGACAATGGAATAATGTTTTTAAAGTGTGGAAAACAACCACATGTAGCATTTTATAAACAGCAAAAATAGCCTTGGAGTGACATTAGTAAGATGATAGAGTAAGAGGTAGGAGCACTTTTCTGCCAACAAACAACAGATGGCTATCTACAAACAAAAAATAGCTCTGGTATGCCCAAGAGTTTAGAACTTCAGCAACATAGTGGAACAGAAAACAAAGAACAACCACAGGAAGATTATTAGGGAGATTGGCTTAGCTGAGATGTCTAGAGATGGATAGGGATGGAGAAGGAGGGAAGGAGCCGTCAGTATCAATATCATCACAGTTCTCTGTGGCCCTCTCCATGGAGATCTCTGGAAGACTTTGCCACTAAGGACCTCAATAGCTCCCACGACAACTATGGGCTCCCCACAACTTTCACAGCAGAGGACCCTGTAGTGTTCCTTGACACAGACATCCACAGGTCTTCTGAGGTCTGTTCCACAGAAGACTGGACAGCTTTCTCCACTGAGGTAACCAACAGCTTCCCACTACATACAAAACTCAGTTCCAGAAAAAGAGAACTAATGTAAAGATAAAGCAAGAAAATTTCTGGAAGAAAATATAAAAGAGTAACTTAATGACCTTGAAGTAGGCAATATTTCTTTAATAGGAACTAAAAGCATTAGCTCTAAAGCAAAAGAGGTGGAAAGACATCTTAAGAGAGTGAAAAGGCAAACTGGAATGCGAAGAGATTCATAATATTTATATCTGATAAAGCACTCCTATTGATAATATATGAGGAACCTCTACAATCAACAAGAAAGTGACAAATAATCCAATAGAAACATGGGCAAAATACTTGAAGAGGAACTTCACAAATAAGTCTGAATGGCCAAAAAAATCTTAAAAAATAGCCATCAGGGATATGTAAATTTGAAACACAAAAGATATCTGTTTTTTCCCTCCAGATAAAGAAAAATTAAGTCTGACAAATCATCATTAGTGGAAGTATAAATTGGTATAATTACCTTGGAAAACAGTTTTTAAGTTATCTAGCAAGGTTTAAGATGCATATACTCTGTAACCCACCAATTCCATTTCTATATATATAACCTAGAGCAACTCTTCAGCACATGCATCAAGAGACATGAAGAATATTCACTGTAGCATGGTAGTCAGTACTCTCAAACTGGGAAAGAAATACTTTTCATCAGCAATAGAATTGAGAAGTAAGTTGTGATATATTCACACAATGGAATTCTGTACTACAAGCAAAGAAAATGATTTGCAATACACATAACACAGATGAAAGAAGTTAGTCACAAAAGAAGATATTTACTGTGACTCCATTGATAAAATATTCAAAAACACATAAAATCAAACATTATACCATTTAGAGATTTAAAATGTGATAAAACTGTAAAGAAAAGGAAAGGAATTGTAAGCACAAAATTAACGATGAGGATTACCTTAGGTTGAGGAGGGAATGGATGAGATCAGGAAGGCATACAAAGGTAATGCTACCATATTCTCCTTGTTAAATTGGATGGTGGGAATACAGGTGTTTGTTAAACTGTTATTTTTATACTGCATGACTTATAAATAAATATTA